>VDFB02018296.1:39861089-40134591 GCA_007258455.2 Sequoia sempervirens
TTAAAGATCCGACGATGCACATTCAATGATTATACATCCAATGACTATCAGGGAGACCTCTTGATATCGAAAGCAATTTGAAGTCCCTTCTATATGACGAAGTCCCTCCATTAAAACTTCATAGAAGATACTTCAACATATCGGTAGGAGTTTCTTTGAAGTCCCTTTGATACTTTGAAGTTCATTTGAAGGTGAAGATCGACAGTGGAGATTGAGTCGGTGATGATTGGATGGTGCACGGTGTATGAAGTCGGTTCAAGCTCTGCAAGCTAACATGTGGCGATATCCTGCTTCACATCGCTATTGTGAAGTAGATCGAAGAGACATCAAAATATCGGACTGAGTAGCTTTTAAGTTCCTTTGACACATCCATAGTTTAATCAACCTTGAAGATTGTTCCATGAAGGATGACCGATGACTATGGATGTTCATCAGGGAGAAAGACAGATATCCGCGAGATGGAATGATCAGTCCCTTCGATACAATGATGGTTGCTTTTGGTGGGACCCGATAGAGAGGTGATGATGGTGAATGTTGACGTGTGAGGACATGTGGTGAAGGATGATTGCACAATATGTCAATTCATATCCTTTTTGTGAATTGCATGGCAATGAGGTGGATGGAAAATGGTGACAGCCTTCCAAGATTTTGTGGGCCCGTGTCTTTTACCAATAGTATAGTAGGCAACGGTGGTGATCAGATGATTATGATCGAATGGTAGAGATTGAATGATGTTGATCGAAAAGACCTTCAAATTTCAAAGAGAGTTATTTTATGCCTCTTTTATATACCGAGAAGTAGAAAGAGTGTGCAATCAATGGTGGAGATCAAACCGAGTTTGATCGACGATGGAGAACACTTGAAGCTGATCGAAGAGACCCCAGATATCGAAGGGAGTGACTTTTAACTCTCTTTGATGTAACAAGAAATAGAAGGGGCATGCAATCATTGGTGTTGATTGTTTGCAATAGGAGGCGTCTTCCAACAGTTGTGAAGTGCATGTGGAGCCAAGAAGGTGTAGAGATTGCCAAAGAATGTTAATGGAGTACTATCCTCCAAATTATAGAGCTGCCATACTGGTGAACAACTAGGAGCTGCCTTTCATGGAGACCCTCGAGGATGCAGAGCTTCATTTAATTTTTAAAGGGAATTGCACTCAATTTATGAAATCCATAAAAAGGGTTATAAGAGTTGAAATCCTTGAGCCAAAGACAGGGCATCTATTGTTTCCTTCTCAGCTTTTATCTATATTCATCTCAAATCTGCTTGATTTTCTCTAGTGTTTTCGGTTAGTAGAGCACGTCACGAACAAAGTTGTCAAGGGTGTATATTTATTGGATGATACTTTGTTAAAGGCATGTCAAAATTATGATTTGTGGAAGGGGTAGGGATATGTAGGAGGTATGTTTCCTCATCATTTTATATTGCATAGAAATGCTTTTGTTACTATCTATCATGTAATTAAGAAGTCCTTAGGGATGCATAATTCAAACCATTTGCAGACAGTGTTAAATAGATATGCATGGGAGGGTGATTTCGAGTTAACAAAAAAGATAAGAACCATGGTAAATGCAATTATGGCGTTGTTCACTCTTGACCATAATCCCCCAATGCCAACTCAACTAATGGACGTGGATGTGGATAGTGTTTCCCCTTGTCGTCCTAATTCTATGGGTTTCAATCTAAATGCTCTACCACTAGTACAATCTGATGTGGGGAATTTACATGAACATTAGGATGAAAATGATGTTCAAGTAGACCAGATGGAGGAATGAAGTTTGCTCCTTTAGAATTTTCATATGGAATTTTGCTCATTTTTGTCTACTCTAAATTCTTGGATAATGTAATGAAATGATTAAATTGGCCTCGTTTTGTTTTTTACTTAACCCAAAAGCATATTGTAAACTCTGGGTTTGTGGGTAAAATATTGACATCCTCGTATACTTTGTATTACTGAAGAAATAAGAGGATAAATATGGGCTTCTGAGTCATGAATGTAAAACTCTTGTACATCTTTACTATTAATATATAATATATATAGACCTATGACCTTTTATAAAAATAAAATAAAATAAAATTATTAAAACAAGAACTAACCTACCATACCTATCCTTGAAAATCAATTCTATCAATTTTATGTGAGTTTATTTATATAAAATAATAATAAATAACCATTCAACAGCACAATCAAATAAACCAACAATCCAATTTTATCAAGGAATGCTTATATATTGGTTGTTGAAGGGCATGAACGGAAAGAACAACCACACCAATACATCAACAATCCTCTCTTCTGTGTTATTTTTGACAGTCTGACTGATAAACTGAAGATAAAGCAACTACTTCACAGCTGTACTACGCCCACAACTCATCTCCATTATATTGGAAACAGAATGATTGTCAGCCTAATAAAACTATATTTGTTCTGGGGAAGATATAAAAGTTCTACTTCTTTCACAGTTTTATCTTTTGTATGTGCAGTTACAATTAACGATAAACATTAAGAAATTCCTGTTCGTATTGGTAAAGCCACTGGTGATGGATACCCATAAGTCAAAGCTTATACAGAAATCTATATAACACCCTGGCCAAATTTTATATCTTCAACTGGACATTTTCTCCTTAAAAATCTCACATTTTTTAATGTTTGAATGTAATTACATTTTGTCAACTGAATAATAAACAAGCAAACATCACAGGTTTCATATATATTCAGTTTTTAAACATGTTGAGCCAACTGTGATTTATTAAAAACTGAGCATGCAGCATTAAACTCCATAAAGGTTGGAACGCATCTCTTGGCTGAAACACGACCTTCAATGGCATTGTAGCACCCCACTTTTTTAATAGAGCAATAAATGATATGTCCAAAATAATGTACCGGATGATAAAACAAGACAGGTGGGCTAGCTGGTCGACTGCTGACCAGTTTTTACAAGTTTAAAATAATCCGGTAAACTAATCAGCACTGAATTAAGTCTATGTATAATGAGTTAGCTCAAGGTATTTTTCAGCTTATTGAGCAGTTGTTGTGGTTGTTTGTACAGCTCTTTCGTTTGTAAGGTTTTTTTTTTTCAATTTTGTATAGTTTTTCTTTGCAGTTTTTTAACTGCACTATTTTCTTTGTATTCGTATATCTTTAATATAAAAAAAAAATCTATTTTTATTCTAAATATTTTATATCACTCGCGAATTCATTTTGTTATTTGATAGGATAACACGAGTTTATGTTGATATCTTTCTAAAGACTATCTAATCCATATGTATTTTTTGTTTTTAAAAAGAACCCAAATAAAGATGATATTCTAAGGCTAAGAGTAAAGCTAACCTACTGTGATAATAAGAAAGGTATGCAACAAAGTACATGAAGAACAATCTTATACTGTTTAACTTGAATATAATTGTTGAAAATCAGTTTTTACTAGTCTAATAAAATCAACACTTTAACAAAACAGTATAATTGTATATTATCTAGGAATTTAATTTGCTAATTGATACAAGAACAAGAACCTATGTTGATATTTTTTGGACTGAAAACCAAAGACTAAAAGATATCTAATCTATCTGTACTTTTTGTTTTCGGAAAGAACCTAACTGCAAATGACATTCCAATTCTAACAATGTAACAAATTTACGGTAAAAACAATCTTATACTCTTTAATAAAATATTACAGGATATTTTAAAAGCAGAGCACCAATTTCTTGTGACTAATCTAAAAGAATAATAGATCTTAACTTGCACAGTCAGCGATTCTTTAGAAAACTTCCGTTGTATAAATTAATCAAACGTGCAAAAGATAAAAACAGAAAATAAATACGTCCAAATAACGCCAACTGTTGCCAAACAATCCCCTTCTATTCAATGCTATGCGTATACTGTAAACCAAATAGAAACTGATGATCAACAGAAATTAATGGAGAAGTTACACAACATTTCACCTACACTCAACAATTTCTTCCGGACCACGGGAAATTCGGGCAGGATGACAGCTTCGAGTGCGAGGGTAACGAAGATCTGGTTGGGCAGCATTCTTTCTGAAAGACCCGGGAAAATAGCAGGGGCTGTCCTCGTCAATCGTTCCCACAGAAGGCGCCGCATTAGTGCTAAAGCTTCTAGGAATTTCCTTCCCTTCCGGTCCAGGAGATGAATTACTCCTCTGCGAAGCCGCCCTCACGAGCTCACCAAAATCATCATCATTTCTGGAGGAGGTGCTGAAGCTCTTTGGCAGGGTAATGGCGGAAACACCGAGACCCCCTGCAGCCAGGCCACTGTAACTAGTCCTCCCCGCGCACTCAGAGACGCTTCTCACATAAAAATTTAAGGCTTTGACAAAGTATGGAAGGGGGGACAAAGCCTTAATTCTTCGGTATAGTGATCTTAATCGGGGCTTTTTTGGAACACCACTACTGGCTTCGCCATTTTTGCCGCCTTCCATGGGGAATTAATCTCAAAAGCCTTGTTTGTCCCTCAAACAAAACTTGTTATACCTGAAATATCTGATTTCTGGTCTGCGATTGTGTGACGGGCATATAAAGCGAAATAGGTCAGCGGGATAGGGACATATGCGTATCAAATAACGTGGAGTTGAAAAGAGCAGAGTACATAACAAGTCAATAAATTAGGGACCATTGCATTTATTTTATGTCGCTTATTTTGATAATTGAAATTCGATGCGTAGCAAAGGTAAATGGCTAATGCATTATATATATGGCTAATGTATTACAATAATTGGAAGTTGTTGATTACCTATATATATTATAAAAATCATAAATTATTGTCAAGTCATTTTCCAAAGAAGTGATATGAAGACGAAATTTTAAATTATTTAATATTTTTAGAAAAAATTATTATTATAATATATTATATAATATAATAAAAATAATATAAATATAATATTATTTTTATATATTGATTTACAATTGGTCTTCTTATTGTGATATGGTTGAAAGCGTAGTTCATAGTAAAATAGTTTGAGGAATGACAAATATTAGTTGTTATAAGATGATAAATTTATTTGTTTGGTTGTGTTAAGATGAGAAATTTCATATTGTAATTACAAAAGACTATTTTTGTTGTTTCTTAAAAAGAAATATATTTATGATTTTTGTTTATGTTTATTTTATAAGATGTTCATATATTTTTTATAATAAAGATGTATAGGAAAAAAAGTCTAACGTTATAACTAAATATTTTATTTTCATGTTTCTAATGAAGATTCTAAAAAAAATAAGTAAGTGGTTATAATGAAGTCTAAATGTCTTACTAGAAGTATAAAATTGTTTTGAAAAATAAGGTTTAATTGAAAAAACCCCCATAAATTAATGAATGATAATATTTAAAATGTTTTAATCAATTGAAATACTTACACTAACAGTTATATAAATAATTAAGCTACCAGTGACTGAAAAATCATGGTTGACTAGTGAATGTTGACATGCAATCTTATCATATCTCCACCCAATTTTGAAGTTTTCACAAACTTAGAAAATGAATGGTAAATGTATTGGTATGAACATTACCAAGAATACTTACCCAATGCAATTTTGCATAGCAATCGACTAGTTTGCAAATGATATACACAATATGGCTAGCCTTTTTTGTGTCATAAACATAGGTGATTATCTCTTATACAATTCATATGTACACGTGGGAGTTAGCTCAAGTATACATCACCTATACACATGGTGACTATCTTAGGCATACATCACATTTACATAGTGCAACTAGCTCAAACACCTAATGCATATGCATAATGTGACTAGCTCGTCAACCTCATGAATATACACAACATGAATAATTTAAGAACCTCAAAAGTACACATGATAGTGACCAGCTAGTAAAGAGGAAATAATTGAAATCTTACTAGAATAATTGTTTCCTTCTCCTATTTAATTGACACTTATTCTTGTAACTACATCCCATATTACACCACATGAATCCCATACTTTTTCCAATCCATCATCACCTAGGATGAGAAGCAATCATCCCATAGTACTATTATCATCAATAGCAAGGGAATAAGTATAACAATATGCACAATAGTTGAGGTTTATTTATACTAGTAAACAATGGTTGAATCAAATGTGCATAGTGACCAACTAGCAATAGGAAGTATATGTGATAGTATTGCATTCATGTTCTTATTATCAAGCTTAGTAACACATACCTTTTAAGTGCATCCCAAATAGAAAATTAATGTCAATGTATCACATAGTACATTGTAGGCCCCATTCTTTTATTTGATTCTTTGCACCAATTTTGATGATGGGTAAGGAATTCACACTACTTGTGATCATCACTAGATAAGGTTTAAGTGTAACATTACACATGACATAAAGTTATTAATAATATCTTCATAATCCATTGAACCTTTCTAGTTAGTAGATATTGATGTCTATCACCTCCATGATATTGAAAAAAGTGAATCCAACCTAGTATAAGGTAGCTCTTAACATCTATCACTAGTATGGTAATAGTGAAAACCAACTAAGATCTATTGTACCAATAGTATTTCACCTCTATGTTGCTAGCAATAGCTAACTAGACCTTAATATACAATAGCTAGTTGTTAATATATGTCATTTCCATGATACTAATGATAGTTAGCTAGATAAAACTTGTATCATGTCATGGATATTTCCTAGAATCCTTCACCTCCATGTTACTGGTGAAATATAACTTATTCATCGGATATGATGAATAACTCTTGGATTCTATCACCTACATAGTATGGGTGATTGCCAACTATCTAAACCCATATAAAAATTAATTCTAAATGATGGGGTCATCATATAGCCACTTTAAGACCTAGTTATATGTCACATAAAGTGATTCATGAACATACACACACACACACACACACACAGATATATATATATATATATAGGGTCCTATAAGTCTTTAGGCCAAATTATTGACACATAGATAGAACATTAAATCCACATGAGTTGGCCTTTATTCTTACACATTTATATAATCAAATACTACTCATAAAGAAATCAATTTTTTTTCATTTCATTTAAATTTTATTCGAAAACATATTATTTATTCAACAAAAAATTAACTCGCAATACTAATATTGAATAATATCCTGCTTTGAGTACTTAACATTTTTATATGATACTAATCTTAATTCTTAGCATATAATTTTTTAATAGAAAAATATAAAGGAAAAACACCCTACCATACTTGGTGATGCCCACCATTAATTTCCCATAGCTAGTAAAGGCAATCATAAGGAACTCCATCCTAAACTCAACACAAAATTGGGTACACATTTAGAATAAGTAGACCACCCATAAATGATAATATTTTTTTGTACCATCAAATATTAATGGATTAACTTGGCTTCCTTATTAAGTACATGTTATAATTTTTCCTTAAATATCATTCATATTCATGTTATGGCCAATTTTTTTTTGTCCTTATTTTAAGAATAGACCTCACTAGGTCTTGATAATAACCTACACCCTCCTATACCTTTCAATGAACCAATACACAAGGTTATAATTTTTAGCACACAACTTCAATTATTTTAGTTTATATAAGATTAGGGGAATTCTCACACATTCACATAAGGATAAAACCTAACAATGGTGACTTTAATGTTTCATCCAAGATTGGAGTATATTTGAGGAAACCACACATCACAAACCTCAAAGTACATAATATTTGATGATGACTGGTTGCATTTCATTAGCTCAAACCTATATAGTAGGAACATAAATTGAAAGGATGACTCACAAACATCCAATACATAATTTAGCCTCTAGGTGAAGTTTGCTAAAGAAGCAAGGTTGATCAAGTTTAGGAGCACCTAAAGCTTGGAGTATTTTCCAAACCCCTCACTATGGACTTGGGCCATAGGAGCATCCTTCACTCAAGGATTTCTTACAAACCCACTTTCAAATGGAATCAAGTTCCAATGTAACCCTCCTCACAATAATCTCCCATAATTCACATACCCAAGGTTTCCTAACCACCCCGAATAATATAACTCATCAAAGTGAAATAAGAATACTATTATAGAAGAGAACCCATGGAAAGTACTAAACCCTAATAGTGTAACAAACCACCATTTACTAACTCCCACTCTAAAAAAGCCATAGCTCATAGATTTTCAATACTATGTTATAATCTTTTAGGGTTCTTTTAAATGAATCCATGCCAATTAATAATGCTTAATAGTTAAAATTAATTAAAAAATATGAAATTTTTGCTCATGTTGGTAAATCGACTCATGATGCATATTCACATGGGTCAAAGCTTTTAGATAAATCGATATACCACCTTGACCAAAATTTATATCTTCAACTAGATATTTTCTTCTTAAAAATCTTATAATTTTGTATGCTTGAAAGTAATTTTGTTTTGTCAACCGAATAATAAAAAATAAACATAAAATGTTTTGAACATACATATTCAAAAATTTTAACATGTCATACAAACTATGATTAGGGGTATTCTCACACATTCTCATTAAGAAAGACCCTAATGGTGGTGACTTTAAAAGTTCATCCAAGATTTGAAGTAGTTTTTATGAGCCCACACATCATAAACCTCAAAGTAGATAGTCTTTGATGATGATGGTGTTCCTTTCATTAGCTCAAACCTATATAGTAAAATAATATTATTGAAATGACGGTTTGCAAACATCTAGTGCATAATTTGACCTTTAATTAAAGAATATTAAAGAAGCAAGGTTGATGAATCCCCAAACTTTAAAAAAATTCTCAAACCTCATCTTGTGCACATAGACTATAAATACACCATTCACCCAAAGAATGTGTACATACTTGTTTTCAAATGAAATGAAATTCTCATATAATCTTCTCACAATAATCTCTCATAATTTCACCTAGCCAAGATTTCCTAACCACCTCAAATAACTTTACCCATGAAAGTGAAATAAAATCAATACTATAACAGGGAAGGCATGGAAAGGACTAAACCCCAATAATGTAACAAACCATAATATTCTCGTAGGGTTCTTTTAAATGAATCCCCGCCAATTAATAAAAAACATTAAGAAAGTTGTGGTCACGTTGTTAAAGCCGCCCGTCATGCATATCCACAAGTCAAAGCATTTACAGAAATTTTATATCTTCAACTGGATTTTTTCTCCTTGAAAGTCTCACATTTTCTAATGTTTAAAAGTAATTTCGTTTTGTCAACTGAATAATAAATAACTAAGCATCACAGATTTAATTTTTATATATATTTAGTTTTTTATTAACTTGTGGAGCCCACTGCGATATATAAAAAGAATAATTAAACTCCAAAAAGGTTGGAACGCATCTCTTGGATGAAACACGATCTCCAATGACAGTGGAATGGCCCACTTTTCACATAGAGCGATGAACATTATGTCGATAATAATATACTGGAAAATAAAACAAGTATGGCAACTGCTGCCAAGTAACTCTGAACATTTCATGAATGCGCAAAACAAAATTTCAATTTCATTCTCCTCTTCTGTTCTATCCTCTAAACCAAATAGAAACTGAGGAGCTACAGACATTAATGGAGAAGACACAAAACATTTTCACGTACACTCAACAATTTCTTTCGAAACACGGGAAGTTCAGTAAAGATGACATCTTTCAGTGCAATGGAACTTATAAAATTGGACATCATTCTTTCTGAAAGACCCTGGAAAATAGCAGGGGATTTCCTCGTCGATCCTTTCCAGAGGATGTATCGCACTGTTTCTGAAGCTTCTCGGACTTCCCATCTCTTCTGGTCCAGGAGATGAATTGCTCCCCTGCGAGAAGGCCCTCACGAGCTCACCAACTTCATCGTCATTTCTGGAGGAGGTTGTGAAGCTTTCTGGCGGGACAACGGTGGAAACTCCAAGATCCCCTGCATCCAGGTCGCTGTGATTGGTCCTCCCTGCGCAATCACACACCCTTCTGACGTAAAACTTTAGGGTTTTCACAAGGTATGAAAGAGGGGGAAAAACTTTAATTCCTCTATAAAGCGATTATAATTGGGACTTCTTTCGAACACGACTGGTGGTTTCGCCATTGTTTCCGCCTTCCATGAGGAATTAATCTCAGAAGCCTTCTTTGTGTAGTTCAGAACAAGAAACAATGAACACAATAGAAACAAAGAACAGAGAATTTTTTACGCAAACACAAAGCCTCAACTTTATTTTTATGATAATTAAAACTATTACATATGATTTCTTTTATAGAGATTTTCTATTACAATTCTAAGTATACTTCATGCATGTTCATGTAAACATTGATCATGGATTAAACTAAAATCTAATTAAATTCACTACATATGACTTCTCTTTATAGAAGATTTTTCATTATAATTCTAAATATAGTTCATGGATGGAGCTCATGCAAACATTGCATGCTAAATTTAATATATATAACCTCTCTTTATAGAAAAATTTCAATATAATTCTAAATATAGTTCATGCATGAAGCTCATGCAAACATTGATCATGCATTAATCTAAAATCTGGTATATAAAGATAAAGAGGTGAGCATGATAGACGAGTGGGACATATGACTTATAAATAAAAGCATCAAATTCAGTGGTGATGTCAATAAATAAAGAGGTGACATCTGTGCTCTACTTTTTTTTCATTTATTTGTTTCTTTAATTTTATTTTATTTTACATTTTCCTTGAGATATTCTATTTTTAGTTTTTATTTTATTATGAATTTCCTTTCAAAAATTCTATTTTTAGTTGGGATGGATTATTAGAGATTTTATTTATTCTAGGTCTATTTTTTTTTTTTCTTTTTATTTCTAATATAACTTATTTTCTTTTTATTTATTTATTTATTTTTCAAATTTCAAATTTTAATTTTCTTAAATTGTTTTTTCAACTGATTAATAAAGTTGAAATCATATTTTTTATTATTATAATACATCCAAAGTAAAATATAAAAGAATAGATTATATGAAAAGTAAAATATAAAAACTAAATAAACTAAAGCAAAAAAGCAATAAGCATCACCTCTTTATTTATTTATTTGTTCACCAATTGCTCTTTTCTTTCTAAAATATGTTGATAGATATTATTTTAAAGGTGTTTATTCCACATCAACCACACATTTCATCCATAAAATGATATTTTTGATATCTTTTATATAGATTATTCTAAAAATTTGCATGATAGTGACATTCACAATTGTAACATGTAAGATGTTAATTGAGTTCCCAATATTATTTTAAAATAAGTCATACTTATGTATTTAGATAAGTAAATTTTTATTGCTTTAAGTTGAGTAAAATGTTTCTTATACTCTCTAAGGTTTGACAAAAATATACATCTTAACTATTTGATTATTAAACACTTAGTATGTCATCATTTCATATGTGGTTGTCCCTATATTGTAAGCAATAATTCACATACTCATATTAATAGAGCTCTCTGAACTCTTGATAGAAATCTACATCTTATTTTTTTTATTATTAAGCCTTTGGAAATTTATCTACCCATATTAATGGAGCTCCCTAAGCATCTATGCAAATATACATCTTAAATATATTTAAGTTAATTTTATCTATAATTTTATTAGTATAGGAGAATATCACACAAAATACCTAGAGATATTTGTGAACTTTTTATATTAGATGTATGTAAGATATCTATATTATTTATTAAATAATTCTAAAGTAAAATAAAATAACTTTTCACCAAACAAATAAATTTTAAATAAATAAAAATAACTATTCAAATAAATATAAAGTAAACAATTTGAATAAAATATCATTTTTAAAATTAAATAGAATAAATCTTAAGAAAAATTAAATTAGAAAATTTTAGTGCATAGAGCCATGGGTGTCGGATTTATTCCACACTTGTTAAACTAAATTTTGACATGTGAAGGGTAAAAATAAAGTTGGATAATAATTCTATAGGGATGGGTGCTTGAATAAATGCATACATAATTTAAATGAGTACATCATAATGCATGCATAGATGAATAAGGTGGGGCATATTTATGTAGAAATGTGTGTAGTTGGATGAGTAAGGGCAAGGTAAATGAGCTTAAGCTTACAAAAAAGTGCACCATTGTCAATATATAGATGTGGCTAGCTATTCTCTCAAAATAGGTTTAAAGTCTAATGGGAATTGGTAATGGGTATGTAAATTTAAACATTACATTATGTCCTCACATTTATGTGCTTTTGAATCTTAAAATTATAGATAAACTAATTATTTAGAGATAAAAAGATATCATATGCCAATATAAAGAAATGGATTATGCACTGAATATGATTGTGTAATTCCATCCTTTAGCATGTTTTCTTGATTGGAAATTATGAAATAGAGGAAAAATATGTTATGAGTATCCTCTATCATGAAAGTAAGAATGAAAAAAATATCAAGTTGAATTTTAGTGTCAATGTTCATAAGGAAAAAGGAGGTAGAGAGGAAGGTTAGAATAATTTTACAAATACAAAAAGTGGTAATGCTCCACCTCATTTTATTTTCAGAGGATGACATGACATATGAGATATTTTTATATCATGTGATAATTTTTATTGTAATGGTGATAGGCCACTATATAGGATATTATAATTATTTGTAATCTCAAAATAATAGTGTTAATAGTATATGTGGTATTGAAAAATGTCATCCATGACATTTTCACACTTGTTTGGGTCCTCCTTGTTAAATCAGGCTTAATGTTGACTTGATTTAATGTTGTAATGTGTTTAACACATTCACATTAGGTCTTGGGCTCTTGTAAACTAAATGGACATAATTATACCAAAGTGTTGTACCACACTTTCACACTAATCTACAATTTTTTTTATTAATTGGGATTCTTTATACTTTAATTGGCCTTATTTGGCATCCACAAGCCTTAATTAGTACATCTTTCCAAGGATAATCCCAACATAAACCAACATCCAATCATAATTCATGTATTTTTAGGTTGTATGGTCCAAATTTAGTGATTTGGGACTCATATGCCACCTTGGGCATATGAGTCCCACCTAAGTTTTGAGGCCTCAATCCTGATTTCACATGAATCTAAGAATTTTTGAAAAAATGTGTCCCATAGTTAAGCCTAATGGGACTCATATGCCACTTCTAGCATATGAATCTTGTGTGGCCCAAAATCAAAGTAAATTTAAATTCTTGGTGGGATTTTATCCTCATATATTTGATGCCAACTTGTAGTGTTAAAATTTAAAGAAATTTGGCATAACAAGTATAAATACAAGGTTATTTAACTTATTTTCACCTAAGCATTCATGAGATCACCCTAAGATTTCAAGTGTTCATACATTATATAAAATTTATGATCAAGAGAGAATTCAAGAGTCTACAAGAGCATTCAAGAGCCTTCAAGATTTGTTTATCAAGCATTTAGGAGCATTATTCAAGTATCAAGCATCATGTCAAAGTCATCATGCATCATGTTTGTTTTTGAGCTAACATTTGTGATGTAGGGTTTTATGATTAAAACAAGTATTCAATTCAAGATTTTTCACATTCAAGAAAGAGTCAAGATCTACATCCATTGGAGCTATTTCATAGATGTTTGCAACACTTTATTGCTAGTGTTTGGTGAGTTGTAACATTTCATGTTGTTCATTCATCATTCCTTCATTTCATTTCATTTAATTTCATTTCATTACAAGGTTTGACCAAGGAAAACACCTTTCTACTAACAAAACAACATTTTCTCCTCTCTTTAGTGTGTGATTTGTAGATCTAGGTTGAAGAAACATTGAAGAAAAAGTTTGGAGAAAGTTGTCAAAGTGTTCAAAATTTCCCAACTTGTCACCTTACCTACAAGATCATTGAAAGACTTCTACATTGTAGAACTTGGCAATCTAGACCTAAAATTCAGGTTGAGAAGATCAAGCAGAGATTGAAGAGAAAATTCAAATCTCGATTCTCAAAAAAAAAAAAAATAGACTGATATGCCACTTTTGGCATATGAGTCCTAGTTTAGTGATATTTTTAGATTTCATGTGTTGTAGACATAACTCTGCTAGATTTTTGTTGCTACCCAAAAACCCTAATCTGGGACTAAATCACCTAGATTGGTGTATGAGTCCTAGTCTACATTAATTTTAGTGTTTCTAGCATTTCAGATCTTCATTCAAGCTCCTATAGGTTCCCTAGTGCATATCTCTAGTTTCTTAGCTTTCTATTCTATTTTGCATTCATTTCTAGGTCATTTAGTGAAGTCTTGCATATATTTAGGTTTTTTGATTAAAAAATACATATCAATAGTCTTTCCAAGCCCTAGCTTGGTGATGAACCCATCTTTAGTCCCTAATCAAACCCTAGGACACCCTATTACAAGATCTCTTTCCCCTATTTCATCCTTGGATTGAGATCGCTAGGGTTTCTTAGAATGAGTGTAGAAGATTTTTGTTCTATGTTGTAAACCATAGCCCTTGACAATTTTACGCCTTTCATTTTGGTGAACCTACATTTTGAAAATATTAATTCTGATTTGAAGTGCATGGTCATCCTAGATTTAGCTTGCATTAACATTGCATTAGTTAATTGGTATTCTAGAGTTTCTAATTTGTGCATTAGTGAAAGTGTATATAGGTTGCATTTTGCATCTTGCATCATTGAATTTCATATAAAATCTACATTTTCACTTAGCTTAGACATAATATAAAACAAAAAACATAACATTCACACAAAATTTGTTGAAAATGGTGCAAAAACCCTAAATTGGGACTCATATGCCCCTCTAGGCAATTTAGTCCCAATACAGGAGATTTTTCCTAATTTTTGGGTATTTTGTGCTGACTGTTATTCACTATTGAGATCCCTAAAAATCCCTTATTGGGACTCATACACCCCTCTAGGTGATTTAGTCTCGTTTTAGATTTTAAACTACAATTTTACAACATAAAATACTTTGTTTCTGTGTTTCAATTTGCTACTGTTAGTTTTCTATTTTAGTTTGTAGAGATTCTATTACATTCATTTCATTATATTTAGCTTAGCTTCATTGCAGCTTGCATTTCCTTGATTATCCCTTATATGAGCTTTTCTACTTGGTGTCCTATTGCTAATACTATAGTGAAACTAAGTTCAAGACTCATGTCATCCTGTGATAGGACAATCATCATGGATCTTGGGTTATCTAGCTCTTTCACTACTAGTGTTGACACTAGTTCACTTGGTATGAACCATACTCTTAATAGTTCTCTACCTTCAAGTACTGTGATGCATGTTGAAACCATGGTTTCTAGTATTTCACAATAAAATATAATCCAAACTCATGAAGACTTAGCAAACCTACAAAACCAAATAAGTACTAAATGTGGGAGTAAATGGTGACTTCCCAACACCCCCAAGAATAGTTGCTAGACCAAAACCACTTCCACAAGAGAGAGAATGGCAAGAAAACTTGCTTCAACAATGCAAGATTAAATAATGGTTGAATATGATGCAACCATACATGATATTCCTTTCTTATAAAGGCAAGGTAGAGATGTAGGATTAGACAAGATCATGACAAGTGTCTTAATCCTATTACATGTGACAACCAACAAACTAACTACCTAGGAATCAAGCAAAACTATCTAGATAAGATAAGTTCTTGAAAAGCCAACTAAGACTTCTAGAAAGAATCTTATATCCTAAGTAAACTTAACATGAGAATATGTCCCCTAATTACCTAGTGAATGAATTAGCTAGGTACAAGACAATTATTGACACCAACATCCCTCCTTAAGTACAACTTAGGGAGAAGATTATTATGCAAACTATGCAAAGATGAAGATGATGACGGGTCTCAGCTACTAGGCCATGTTAGGTACCCATTTACAATGAAAATACAAATGAAAAAAATCTCTCACAAGTGGATAAAAGGAGAAAACCCAATGGGACAAATTTAATCCTCTTCAAAAGAGAGAAAAATAAAATAAAATAAAAGAAACATGATGTATGGAGGACTTAATGATACCCCCCGAGGACTACATCCATCATGTATATACAATTAATGCCCCCCCATAAGAGGGAAGTAGAGAGATGAGATATTCCCTCCACAATGTGTGATCACCTGAAAGTATGGTTAATGTCTAGAAACAAAACATAATCGAATTCCTACAAACAATGTTTCTCCGCTTGGGAAGAAGATACATCAAGCACAACTGCAAGAATGCTTCCCATTCTGGATAGGAATTAGGAGGAATCCATATGTATGTAGATTGTGTCTTTGAAATCTATTCATGTGTCACCAAGTTCTTGGATGAAGATGATGATGCCACAATCTAATCAGGTACATGCCCAATCACAACAAACTGTGTGGTATGTGCAGGGTCATGATGGGCCAAAAAGTGGCAATGTGATGGGTATGTGGCTGACGACTATTTTTTAACCCAAAATTGATGAAACAAAAATGATTTTTAAAGGAGATTCTCAACTTTCCAATGATATAAATTATACTTTACTTTTAATTTAATAAGTAATTATTATTCATTTTCTATTCAAATTATGATTAAAGTCCTAATTGATAGGCTGATTGAAAAACATCTATAGCTTTCAAATGATATAACATTTTTGAATCCACAACATGCGTCACATTCTATGCTTTGCATACTATAGGATTAAAAAATAAAAATTTAATTTCATGAAGTTTTAACCAAGTTAAGGTGGTTAGGCGTATGAGTTTTTATATTTAAAAAAATTGTAATAAAAATTCATAATTAATTATTTACTTGGAAAAAATTACAAAAAAATATGCATCACATTGGGGCATGAGTCCTCTACTTATATCTAAAATATTATAAAAAAAATTATCATTTTATTGTGGTTAGGGTGGTCAGACATACACCTACTTATTTTTTACCTGAAATTTAAGTACCACTACATTGAAATTTCAAATTTTCACGAAATATATATTTTTTTAAACAAACCTAGTTGTTTAGAAACTACATTCAATTTTCTACATATTCTATTCTTACATATTTTTGAAATAATATAGATAACTTATTCAAATTTTTACGTCAAGTTGCCTAACTCTATTTTTTCTAATTTTTTTGCCACTTAAGGGCCTATTTTTTCCATGATGATCTTGCACATACCCTACAACAAACCAAGAACAAGTTGAAACTGATCTTGAACAAGCTCCAAAGAAAAACATGAAGTGACAATATTTGATCCATGACTATCTTCAAATAGGAGAGAAATCCCCTTAAATTGGACCTCCAAATCTATAATGTGAGACTCCACAAACAAAGAAGCAATGTTTGTCAAATAGGAATCCCAATCAGGAAGACTCTCAAATACCTATTGTAATGAATCACTTGTAGTACTCAATGACTCATCAACAAAAGATGAAGAATTGGGAACCTCTAAAGTGTTTGCAATCTCCTCCAAAGGATCACAAGCATGGGTTATCAACTCTAAAGAATGAAGTACATTGGAGTTGGAAAGAGAATCTTCAAGAGATGGAGAAGAATCATGGTCTCCATATACCTCTCTAATGTGAGTCCAAAGAGCATGAGGACATTCAAAGTGAATAAGTGTCCAAAATTTCATCATTTACATTTTCAAAAATAACTCTAAAGACTCTAGCCCTAAAACCTTTCCAAATGAAATACTCATCATCTGTGCTAGGACAAGGAACTTTATTAAACATATATGGTAATAGATTCCACTCACCAAGATGAGTGAGGATTAAATTACTCCATTTCCTATAGTTCCCTTTCTCCAAAGTAATTAATAAACCCATTTTGTACACAAAGATGGGCTCAAAAGCCAAAAATGGAGATTTATCTTCAACTTGGAAAAATGGTACAAAACTTAAAAATCCTTGAAAAATATCTACACCAATGAAAATTTGACACTTTCAGCTTTCCAACAATATCTTGTTTCTAAAAAATGGCCTGTATTTGCAAAAGTTATGATTGAATGAAAAAAAGGCCTATAAAAGGCACTTGGGGGAAAGATACAAGGCTAAGATGGCATAATTTTTAAGTGACTGAGGGCTTAAACATGGTTGGACATGTGACCATAACACATATAGGGGAAAAATAAAAATGTGCCACCATCAGGTGGCGCAATGGTGGTGATATGAGGTGGTCGGCTCTGCCTACCCCTTGGGGCTCCACCGCTTAAAATGGTGACAATAATAAAATGCCTATACAATATATGAAATCTTTACAAAAAATGATAGTCAGCATTTAAAACAAATATTAAACTTGTAATAAGATGCTTGGAATAAATGTTGAGTAAAACCTGTCGATGCACACTTAGTGATCTCTTTGAATGATGGATGGAGAAATGAATTCCCTCTACGACCTCTCATGTAATGTAGAGGATGTATGCTGGTCAGATCTAACAAATATTGTACACAATACCCTACTGAATGTGACCAAGAAGATGGCGTGACCGGGCAGCTAATGAAGACACTGATGAAGGATTAGGCAAGCTGGTCGAATAAGAGAGAATATGCCGACAAATCTTTATAGGTCGTAGATTGTACAATGTTGATTCAGATCTATACAAGGCAACAAAAAATGGTATCGGTCGAAGCAATGTTTAATTTGTCGATGATGACCCCTGATTGGTACTACTTGCACACTGATGATGCAGGGGTGATATAACCGCATACTATAAAACCCTGAAAATAATAAAATATGCTCGATAATAATAAAATTTTGCCTCAAAATTTTTAAATACAAATCTACAAAAAATAGAAAAACATGTACCGCTTCAGAGGTTGTCCCAGCAAAAATATTTTTCCTTAAAAAAAACGTTACCCAAAATGGACGAATTTATAGTTAAATTCGTTTGTGGAACCTTCTAATCTCAACCGTGAGGCTATTGAAACCCCAATCTGCACCCAACTAAAAACTTCAGGCCAACAAAATACCCTCAAATTTGAGAAGGAATCTACAACGCCTGAAGTGCTTTGATACCATGTGGGAGTAAATGGTGACACCCCAACACCCCTAGGAATAGTTGCTAGACCAAAACCATTTCCACAAGAGAGAGAATGTGGTGCAGGAGCCCTTGCCAGAGTGCCAAAGTGCAAGCTTATTTTGAAGTTTTTTTTGGTTTAAAATCATTTTTTTTTGTCTTTGGTAAGGTCTTGTGGACCATCTTATTGGTGGTTGAGGACCTTTGTTAGAAGTTGAATAAGTTTGGAAGCCTTTTGTGGTTGTTTCCTAAGCTATAGACAAAAGTTGCAAAACACACTATGTTTTACAACAACAAGCTTTTGGCCGTTCTTAGGCTCGGGAAAGAAAACCTAACTATTTCCTTGCATTGTAAAAGGGATCTCTCAACCTTTGAAGAAGGTTGGGTGCTTTTGAGCGTTGGCAGTTTCATGTGAATAATAAGAAGACAGTGATTTTTGGTGTGAAAATACAGTTTTTCTGTTCTTGCTTCTGGAACAGCAGTTAGATGAACCGAGCAAGACATCTATTGGTTTTTTTTAGCATGTAGAGGAGTATTTTGAATCATTCTTGTGGCTCAATAGATAGTTATTTTATCACTTCTCTCCATTTTTTGTATATTCTGTGTTTTCTTGATTTATTGTTTTGACTATAAATCTAGTAAAAATGGGGTTTTAGGCCCCATTCTTCCCGTGCTAGCAAGCATGGACTCATTTGGAATGTGGACAATCTCCTTATCTATACATAGTTTAGTGGTAGGAAACATTAGGAGTTCTAAGAGAATGCTTAAAGTCTTTTCCTAGGCGAGACTATTGGTGCCCGACTTAGAAAAGATAGTCTTTACATAGTACAAATGTGGCAGGGGTGCTGAATGCCTGACAATGCAAGGTTTGAAGTGATTGCAGGAGCCTTCACCAAGGTTGGAAAGAAGGCATAACCTTTAGTTGATCATATGGAGGCTAGAAAGTACAAACAGTCCAAGAAAAGGTCAAGAAAAGCCCTAGTTCTTGGAACAATAGGGTACACCTATGTACGAACAGAGAAAGGGTCCAAGACCAAAAAAATCTGTTAGAGTTTGGAATTTGAGCTAGGGTGTTTGAAGGAAGTTTGGCCTAACTAGGTGAAGGAGAGGAGTATTAATCTATTTTCTTGGGTGAGGAGGCCTAAAAGGGGCTCAAGCCTAGTAGCCCTTCCCAAACCCTAGACTAGGGTTTTGTGATAGCGATGGAGAATCAAAGCATGGAGGTTGATTAAGAACCTTTGTAAGATGGTTTTAAAGCCATGAAAACTTTATACACCCCTACCTCAAGTTGGGAAGCGTTTGGAGTATCAACTAGTCTTTAGGAAGAATAAGGGCTAATGAGTGAACAAGAGGAAGAGCACCAAGATTTGGTTGATTGAAGGCATTGTAAATGATAGTAGGGTTGGTAGAAGAACCAGGGGTGCCTAAATAGCATTGGACCTGTAGGTTGAGTGGTGGAGAGAGTGACACCGAGGGGTTATCAAAGGTGAGACTCGGAACATTGAGTCAGTGATTGATTCAATCCAACCCTGTCCCTATCAGATTGGTATCAGAGCCAGGTTAAGATTTGGGAAAGTAGCTTATATGTCAGAAGTTGAGTCAAGTGAAACACCTGCTATGGTGACAAATGCACAATTAGCCAAGAGGGTTGAAGAACAAGAAGATGACAAAAAGTCCTTAAAAGAAAGAATTGAGCAACTTGAGAAGGCATTGAACAATGCAAGGTTGGAAGGAACGGTACCAAAGGAAGAAGAGGTTGCAGAGGAGGACAAGGCCCCTGAACCTGACCCTGTTTTGGAGGAGGAACCTTTCTTGAAGGCATTGAAAGCCCTGAGTGGGAAAGGACTTGAGAGCATACCATTGTTATGTGGAAATATGGATCTTGATTTGGTCATGGATTGGATAGAAGGCATGGAGAATCACTTTGAATGTGATGGAGTCACTGAAGCACAGAAGGTGAAGGTTGCAAAATCAAGGTTGAGAGGATCAGCCTTGACATGGTGGAAGTTTATTCAGACTGAGAGGGAAAAAGAAGGAAAGCAACCCATATCAACCTGGAAAGGAATGGTTGCTAAGGTAAAGGAAGCATATATGCCAGATGACTATGAGATCCAGTTGCACAAGAAGAGGCAAAGTCTAAGGTAGAAAGACCAAGATGTCAACACCTATACTGAAGAGTTTCAGAAGCTTTGCTTGAGATCAAATGTGACATAGGATGAGAGCCTGAAAGTGGCTAGTTACCTTAATGGTTTGAAATGGAACATTCAAGAAGAGATGGCTCTTTTGAGTCCTAAAATAGTCCACCAATGTTATCAACTAGCTATAAAGATTCAAGAGAGGAACAAAAGAAAGCATGATCAGTCCTCTAAAGGCAGAGGCAAAGGCAGAGATCAAAGATGACAACATGGTGGTTATCAAGGTAGAGGTAATGATCAAAGAAATCAAGGAGAAGCTAAGCTCACCAAGCATGGAGGTGAAACATCTTCAAGAGGAGGATTTAATAGAGGAAGAGGAGTAGGCATAAGTAACTCTTACTTTGCCACCATCAAGTGTTATCATTGCAATCAAATGGGACATCCAACTTATAGGTGCTCAGAGAAAGCATCTTCTTCAAGCAATGAAAAGAGAGTGGCCTATGCACAAGAGGACACCATGAGTCCTAAGGCAACTGAGATAAGTCATATAGAATCTAAAATTGGAGAGAGTCTAATGTTTAACAGAGTGTTGATCAGACAACCAGTCAAGGAGGAACATAAGCAAAGAAGAGCTCTTTTTAGAGTAAGGTGCAAAATACTTGGTAAAGTATGCAAGGTCATTGTAGATTCTGGTTCTATAGATAATATAATCTCAGAGGAGGTAGTAACTAAGCTAAAATTGTAGAAGGTACCTCATACCAACCCCTACAAGGTCACATGGCTGAATAAAGGGCAGAGTGTTTAGGTTAATGAGCAAGTAACAGTGGAATTTTCAATTGGAAGGTATAAGGATAAGCTATTTTGTGATGTATTACCCATGGATGCATGCCATCTACTACTGGGTAGACCTTGGCAATATGACAGAAGTGCCATTTATTATGGAAAAGAGAACACCATTTCATTCGAGAAGGATGGAAGAACCTCCAAGCTGCAATCATTGACAAAGGAAGATGAGGGGCAGTCCAAGGTACCTAACATCATGTTGAGTAGTGGTAAGGATTTTATCAACAATCTACATCAAGGAGGTGAAGGTTATGTGGTTTTAATGTAGTCCAAAGAGGAAGAAAAGGCTAAAAGGACAGTCTTACCAGAAGCAGTCCAAAAATTGCTTGATAAGTACAAGAGTATAATGAGTGATGGAACACCTGCAACTCTACCACCAAAGAGGGCAATAAGTCATCAAATTGACTTCATACCTAGAGCCTCATTGCCTAACAAAGCAGCATACAATCTCACTCCTGAGCAGAACCAAGAGGTGGCTAGGCAAGTTGAAGAGTTGTTGAATCAAGGTCTGATTCAAAAGAGCATTAGCCCATGTGCAGTCCCGGTGGTCTTAGCAACTAAGAAAGGAGGTAAGTGGAGACTTTGTACTGATTCTAGAGAAATCAATAGAATTACAATCAGATATAGATTCCCAATACCTAGAATTGAAGATTTAATGGATTGCCTTGGAGGAGCACAACATTTCACTAAGTTAGACCTCAAGAGTGGCTACCATCATATTAGAATCAAGGAAGGTGACGAGTGGAAGACAACTTTTAAGACAAATGATGGATTATATGAGTGGAAAGTGATTCCATTTGGCCTCTTGAATACCCCTAGCATGTTCATGAGACTAATGAATGAGGTGCTTAAGGATTTCACAGGGATCTTTGTAGTGGTCTATCTTGATGACATATTGATTTTCAATAAGACAGCAGAAGAACATTTGAAGCATGTGGAGATGGTACTTAAAAGGTTGCAAGAACAAAAATTGGCCACTAACCTTGAGAAGTGTGAGTTCTTCAAGCAAGGACTTGTGTATCTAGGCTTTGTAGTATCCCAAGGAACGTTGAAGATGGATCCAAGCAAGGTGGAAGCCATCCTAAACTGGCCTACACCAACCACAACAATAGAGGTAAGGAGCTTTCATGGTTTAGCTTAGTTTTATAGAAAATTCATTAGGAATTTTAGTGGTATATGTGCACCAGTCCTAGATACTATTAAAGGTGGTCTAAAAACAAAGTTTAAGTGAACTCAAGAAGCTGATAAAGGGTTTGAAAAGCTGAAACAAGAAGTGGCAACTCAACCTATCCTATTATTGCCTAGTTTTGATAAGTTCACAGTTGAGTGTGATGCAAGTGGAGTAGTAGTACGAGGAGTACTTAGTCAAGAAGGTAGGCCTATAGCCTTCTTTAGTGAAAAGCTCAATGAAGCCAAGCAAAAATACTCCACCTATGATTTAGAAATATATGCTTTAGCGCAGTCCCTTAGGAAGTGGAGGCATTGTTTATTGCCTAAAGAGTTTGTGGTCTTCATAGATAACCAGGCACTTAGTTACATCAACACCCAAGAGAAGCTGAGTAATAGACACTTGAAATGGATGGAATACATCCAAGCTTTCACTTTTACCATCAAGCATAAGAAGGGACAAATGAATAAGGTGGCAGATGCATTAAGTAGGAAAATGTTGACAGTGCAAGAAATATAGCTAAAGAGCATTGGATTAGAGAGTTTCAAAGACCTCTATGGTGATGATGAAGACTTTTCAGAAGCCTACAAGGTATGCTCTGATTTTGAGAATCATTTTCATAGTCAGTATGCTGAGTATACATTGCAAAATGGATTGTTATTTAAGGGTAATTTGTTATGTGTCCCAAGAGGATCAATGAGAGAAAATCTGATTCAAGAAAAGCATAATGGCAGTCTTAGTGGGAATTTTGGTATTAACAAAAATTTAGAGCTAGTTCAAAGGTTCTATTACTAGCCTAAGTTAGCAAGAGATGTCAGAAAATATGTGGAACAGTGTGTTGTGTGCATGAAAGCTAAGGGAGGAGCTAGCAATGCTAGTTTGTATCAACCCCTACCTATTCCTAACAGACCATGGGAGTGTGTGAGCATGGATTTTTTGGTAGGTCTTCCTAAGACCAAAATTGGTTTTGATAGTGTTTATGTTGTGGTAGATAGATTTAGTAAGATGAGTCACTTTATCCCCTGCAAAAATACTCATGATGCAAGCTACATAGCACACCTTTTCTTCAGGGAGGTTGTAAGGATCCATTGATTACCTCTAAGCATTGTTTCTCACAGAGATGTGAAGTTCATGAGTCACTTTTGGAAGACTCTATGGAGCAGATTGGGAACAAATCTGTCATTTGGATCAGCTTACCATCCTCAGACTGATGGCCAAACAGAGGTGGTTAATAGAGTGTTAGGTAATCTTTTGAGGTGCTTGACTAAAGAATATGGACAGACATGGGATACGGTGATTTCTCAAGCTGAGTATGCTTATAATGACAGTGTAAACAGAACTACAGGGAAAAGTCCATTTGAAGTGGTGTATGGGATGCACCCAAGAGGCATTTGTGAGCTCATATACCTTGGATCTCAGGAGAATAGGAGTGGACATGCAGAAGACTTCAATGAAATGATGAAGGAGATTCATGAGCAGGTTAAGAAGACAATCACAGTAGCAACACAAAAATTGAAAGTTAAAGTTGATGTGTCAAGGAGAGATGTGAAATTTGTAGTAGGTGACTATGTTATAGTCCATCTTAACAAATCATGGTTGCAGAAGGGAATTTCAACCAAAATGCAGATGAAAAGAGTGGGACCATGCAAAGTGTTAGCCAAGTATGGGAAGAATGCATACAATGTAGAATTACCATCAGATTTGGGCATATCTCCAGTGTTTAATGTTGTTGATTTGATCAAGTATAAGGGGACAGTCAGTGATGAAGTTCAAAATAGTCAGGAGATCTTTAAGGATATCAGTAATATACCCCTTCCTAATCAAGATAAGCCTTAGGTAGAGAAGATCTTGGAGTCTAGGGTGAAGAAGGCTACAAGACACAAGGTGTACATGGAGCACCTTGTCAAGTGGAGGAACAAACATGAATCTGAGGCTACCTGGGTTGAGGAAGCTGACTTTAAGAAGATAGGAATTGATCTATCACTGATATCACCTCAAATTCCTTGATCTTTGTGCTGAGAGGGGGAGAATGGTGTAGGAGCACCTGCCAAAGTGCCAAAGTGTGAGCTTTTTTTGAAGTTTTTTTGGTTTAAAATCCTCTTTTTTGTCTTTGGTAAGGTCTTGTGGACCATCTTACTGGTGGTTGAAGACCTTTGTTAGAATTTGAATAAGTTTGGAAGCCTTTTGTGGTTGTTTCCTAAGCTATAGACAAAAGTTGCAAAACACACTGTGTTTTACAAAAACAAGCTTTTGGCCATTCTTAGGCTTGGCAAAGAATACCTAACTGTTTCGTTGCATTTTAAAAGGGATCTCTCAACTTTTGAAGAAGGTTGGGTGCTTGTGAGCATTGGCAGTTTCATGTGAATAATAAGAAGACAGTGATTTTTGGTGTGAAAATACAATTTTTCTGTTCTTGCTTCTGGAACAATAGTTAGATGAACCGAGCAAGACATCTATTGGTTTGTTTTAGCATGTAGAGGATTCTTTTGAATCATTCTTGTGGCTCAATGGATATTTAGTTTATCGTTTCTCTCTATTCTTTGTATATTCTATGTTTTCTTGATTTATTATTTTGACTATAAATCTAGTAAAAATGGGGTTTTAGGCCACATTCTTCACGTGCCAGCAAGCATGGACTCATTGGGAATGTGGCCAAGCTACTTATATGTACATATTTTAGTGGTAGGAAACATTAGGCATTCTAAGAGCATGCTTAAAGTCTTTTCCTAGGCGAGACTATTGGTGCCCGACTTGGAAAAGATAGTCTTTACACAGTCCAAACGTAGCAAGGGTGCTGAATGCCTGACAATGCAAGGTGTGAAGTGATTGTAGGAGCCTTCACCAAGGTTGGAAAGAAGGCATAACCTTTAGTTGATCATCTGGAGGCTAGAAAGTACAAACAGTCCAAGAAAAGGTCAAGAAAAGCCCTAGTTCTTGCAAGAACAGGGTACACCTGTGTACGGACAGAGAAACGGTCCAAGACCAAAAAAATCTATTAGAGTTTGGAATTTGAGCTAGGGTGTCAGAAGGAAGTTTGGCCTAACTAGGTGAAGGAGAGGAGTATTAAGCTATTTTCTTGGGTGAGGAGGCCTAAAAGGGGCTCAAGCCTAGTAGCCCTTCCCAAACCCTAGACTAGGGTTTTGTGATAGCAATGGAGAATCAAAGCATGGAAGTTGATTAGGAACCTTTGTAAGATGGTTTTGAAGCCATGGAAGCTTTATACACCCCTGCCTCAAGTTGGGAAGCGTTTGGAGTATCAACTAGTCTTTAGGGAGAATAAGGGCTAGTGAGTGAACAAGAGGAAGAGCACCAAGATTTGGTTGATTGAAGGCATTGTAAATGATAGCAAGGTTGGAAGAAGAACTAGGGGTGCCTAAATAGCATAGGACCTGCAGGGTGAGTGGTGGAGAGAGTGACACCAAGGGGTTATCAAAGGTGAGACCCAGAGCATTGAGTCAGTGATTGATTCAATCCAACCTTGTCCCTATCAGAATGACAAGAAAGCTTGCTTCAACAATGCAATATTGAATAATGGTTTAATATGATGAAAATGTACATGAGATGCCTTGCTTATAAATGCAAGGTAGAGATGTACGATTAGACAAGATCATGAAAAGTTTCTTAATCCCATTATGTATGTGACAAACAACAAACTAACTACCTAGGAATCAAGCAATACTAGCTAGATAAGATAAGTTCTAGAAAATCCAACTAAGACTTCTAGAAAAAATCTTATATCCTAAGTAAACTTAAAGTGTGATCTTGTGAATGAATTAGCTAGGTACAAGATAATTATTCACACCAACACTAAAAAAATTTTAACCACTGCTATCCCTACCATGGATAACATAAATCGCATGATTGAATGTGAAGATTTGATCTTATGATTTGTTGATATGTGTTGAATGATCATGTAAATAATGAAAACCCAATGGAAGAATACTTAGTTAAAGTTGGTGAAATAATCGTGCAAATACTTAGTTTAAAAAAAAAAGGGTTGGTGTTGTGACTTCTTTGTCATGCGATCACGTCAGATAAAACTTTCAAACCTCATGTCAGGAGTTTGGAAGTTCTGAAAACCTCCAACTTGTTGATCCTAAGGGAAATCAAGCAAAGGTTTAAAAACCAATGGAAGGAGTTCCAAGTCGGGAGATCAAGGAGTTAGGAAACATCACAACCTACAACAAGTCAATGGAGGTAGGGACCACTCAGTAGTTACACTATGCGAAGCATTGTACAAAGTGGGACTAGAATGGTGTGATGGTCAACAATATTGGACAAGTGATGTGTTGACATGTGGCATAGATTTATTTGTTGAATCTATGTCATTGTTGTGAATCAACGATCATTGGATCAAACTATATTTGCTAATAATGATGTAACTATATTACAGAATGAGGTTTCTCATTGGTTGGATGATCGATACTATGAAATGGAGACATTAGACGAACCTGAAGAATGAGTGAGATAAAAAGGGATGTAATTTGTGATGTATGTAATTTTAGTAGGTGTTGGTCGAACGTGAGGGTAATTCGTGAGACTATAATCGAGGTTTTGCACTAGATAATAAAATTATTTGGGTGGCTGAGGTTTTGTGGATGTAGCCCATGTTGGGTGAATCACGTTAAATTTTTGTGTCAATCTCTTCTGTGTTATTCTTCATTGTTATTTCTAGGTCCTTTAATTTGCATATAATTGTTAATATTTATGACTCTAGTCTGCCTGATTCCTAACAACTAGTATCAAATTCATGTGTATTTTGGTTGATTGGTAGGAAACCTCTAGATTTGAGTGGGAGCAATGGAAGAAGGAAAAGTCAAGGTTGAGAAGTTCAACGGCCAAAATTATCAATTATGGAAGATGTAGATGGAAGATTATTTATATCAAAAGGATCTATGGTGACCATTGCAAGGAAAAGAAAAGAAAGATGTGATGATGTCTGATAAAGAATGGGATATTTTGGATAGAAAGGAACTAGGAACCATTTAGTTGTGCATGGCATGATCTATGGTGTTCAATATAACAAAAGAAAAGACAACAGTGGATCTGATGGAAGCTTAGGCTAAATTGTATGAAAAACCCTTAGCATCAAATAAGGTATTTCTCATGAAGCATTTGTTTAATCTAAAAATGATTGAAGGTAGATCTGTCATAGATTATTTAAATGATTTTAATATAAATACCAGTTCGTTAACTTCTGTAAAAGTGAATTTTGATGAAGAGGTGAGGGATTTCTTAGTTTTATGTTCTTTGATAGAAAGCTAGAATAGCTTGGTAATGGCTATAAGTAACTCTATCTCTTTTTCAAATACATTGAAATTTGATGATGTTGTTGGTGTTATCCTTAGTGAGGAAATGTGATAGAAAAGCATAGGTGAGACTTCAACATTGGATAATTTTTTGACTGTAGAGAATAGGGGAGGAACAAAGGAGAGAGGAAAAGGCCCAAAAAATAATGGAAAGTCATGAGGGAAGTCAAAGAAAGGAAGATCTAAATCTAGAGGAAAATTGGATTGTTGGCACTATGGAAAGCCAAGACACTTGAGGGATGATTATTGGTCCCAAAAAGGGAAAAAAGGAGATGGACAACATGGTGACAGTAAGGAAGCTAATGCTGCAAGTAATAAATTATAGGATGCTTTAATTTTATGTTTGGATAATGCTAATGATTCTTGGCCAATAGAATCAGGGGCTTCATTTCATGCCACCCCCCATAGGAAATATTTTATAGATTATGTTCAAGGTGATTTTGGATAGGTATATTTGGTTGATGATGAACCTTGTTAGATTGTTGGAAAAGGAAAGATAAAAATCAAGTTGCATAATGGAAATGATTGGTTGCTACAAGAGGTAAGGCATGTTCCAAATTTGAGAAGGAATTTATTTTTTACAGGATAACTAGGTAGTGAAGACTGCATAGTTACATTTACAAACAAAGTCTTAAAGGTCAATAAAGGTACATTAGTATTAGCTAAAGGGTAGGCACATTGTATTTGTGTAATAGTAATACTTATTCTACCTTAGCTGCTTCAAAAATAATTGCTACTAAGATAGTTGGAGCACTTGTTGTAGGGATAAAAACAAAATTATGGCACCATAGACTTGGGTACATGAGTGAAAAAGGGATGAAGATCCTTCACTCCAAAAAAATTCTTCCAGGTCTAAAGCAGATTGATTTGGATTTCTACAAAAAATGTGTTTATGGAAAACATAAAAGAGTTTGATTTCTCAAAGTTAAGAAAGAGAAGAAAAGTGAGAAATTAGAGCTTGTGCATTCAGATGTATGGAGACCCACTCAAGTATCTTGTTTTGGTGGATCTTGTTATTATGTTACTTTTATTGATGATGCAACTAAGAAAAACATGGGTGTATTTCCTAAAAAAACAAAAGAAGTATTTTGAAACTTTTAAAAAGTGGGAAGCTTTGATTCAAAATGAGACAAGAAAAAGGTTGAAGTTTCTTAGATTTGATAATGGAGGTAAGTATTGCAATAGAGAATTTAAAAACTACTATTCATACAATGGAACTCATAGGAAAAAAATGGTTCCTAGAACCCCACAAGAAAATGATGTGTTTGAGAGGATGAATAGGACCATCATGGAGCATGCAAGGAGCATGAAATTACATGCTAGACTACCCTTACAGTTTTGGGTAGATGTTTTCCATATTGTTGTTTATTTAATAAACAGGGGACCATCAAATCCTTTGAATGGTGGCATTCCAAAGGAGGTATGAATGGGTAAAAAGGTAAACTATTCATTTATGAAAACCTTTTGTTGTGAAGTTTTTGTCCATGTTGATATTGAAAATAGAACCAAGCTTGAGGTTAAGTCTACAAAATGTACCTTCATTGGATATGGAGTAGATGACTTTGGTTATCATATATGGGATTATGAAAATCATAAAATCATTAGGAGTAGAGATGTTATATTCAATGAGGTCATGTATAAGGATCAACTGTAGGAAAATAAGCATGAATAGGCCAAAAAGAAATATGTGGTGCTGGATGAAACTCCAAAAAATAAAATTCTAATGGTACCTGATGCTCATTAACAAGTTATCCCATTGACTCCTGCAAGTGTTAGAAGTTCTATAAGGATAACAAGACATCTAGAAAGATTTTCTCCATCGTTATATTCTATATTATTAAGTAATTTTGGTGAACCTGAAGGTTATGAAGAAGCAATGTAGGTAGATACCAAAACATAGTGGGAACTAGGCATGAAAGAGGAAATGGATTCCTTGCCACAAAATTAGACTTGGGACTTAGTCCAATTACCTATAGGTAAAAGAGAATTGCATAATAAATGGCTTTACAGGTTGAAGGAAGAAGATGGAGGCAAGAAAAGATATAAGTCTAGACTTGGGGTAAATGGTTTTGCATAGAAAAATGGTATAGATTTTGATCAAATATTTTCTCTAGTTGTAAATATGACTTCTATTATAACTATTCTAATTCCAGTGGCTACAAAAGAATTGCATCTTGAACAACTAGATGTTTAAACAACATTTCTACATGGGGATTTGGAAGAGGAAATATACATGCAACAACCACATGGATATGAGGTCGAGGGTAAGGAGGAATTTGTGTGTAGGTTAAAGAAGGATTTTCATGGCCTGAAGCAAGCACCTCAACAATGGTATTTGAAATTTGATAGTTTTATGGATGAACAAGGCTAAAAAATATGTCATTCTAATTATTGTGTTTATTTTAAGAAAGTGGATAATGGTAGCTAAACTATCTTGTTGCTTTATGTTGACGACATGCTTATTACCAGGTCTAACATGCAACATATTAATGAACTTAAGAAAAAAATTAGCAAATTCATTTGTTATGAAGGATTTAGGTGCAACAAAAAAAATCCTTGGTATGAGGATCACACAAGAGAGGGAAAACATAAAAGCACAAAGTTGTGTTACACTTTATAAAGGAAGTGGCCAAGACCGATCCAACTTTTAAACTTGAATCACTAAAAAGTGGCATATATGTTTTGAATTTTGAAATGATGTAAACTAGTAAAATATATTTTAAAGTAGTTTTTAATAAATCAACTCTTTAATTTATTTTTTGATAAAATGCTAAAAAATAAAGTTGCATGAGACGTCAAAATTTTATAGTAATTTTTTTTCTTTCAATTTTTTTGTGTGCATTTATAGATTGAAACTTTAGTGCATGGATTTTGTTTTTCAATTTTGATAAATACGTATTTATAAATATATATTAAAATGTGCATAAATCAAAAATAGTTTTTTCCATAGGATGTCAACTTTCATATGAAATATTTATCTAAAATGGAAAAAAAATATACAATCTTGAAATAGATTCTTTTATCTAGTGCATATTTTTTAATTTTTTTTAATAAGTTTTATTATTTTTCCTTGGCATGGTAATCAACCTAATAATTTGTGTTGATAACCTACTTTTAGTAAAAGAAAATATAAATAATGATTAAACTATTAAAATAAATATATCTTTGAAAACTACACTTATGGATCTACAAAAGGGTATTATTATATATATATTTTAAAAATGTTATTTACATTAGTAGGAGTTATTGAAACTTCAAGTTCTTCAAATAATTTTAATATTTTGGTAAATTGGACTCAAAGTGCTGCCCCATATATATTTTTGGCCAACAATTTTGTGGAAAAGTTGAGGAAGTATCTAACTTAACTAGAATGAATCTTACTAGATCACATGTTTAACCAAAATTGATTTTTAGTTAGAAATACTTAAATTTAGTTTTGCTGATAAATTGGTTGAAAGTGTGAAACAACTTTGTGCTTTTACCTACAAACAAAAAAATATTTTTGTCTCAAAGCAAGTATATAGAGAAGGTGTTGAAAAGGTTTAACATGCATAATGCAATTTAAGTAGTCAGTACACATTTTCCTAGTCATTTTAAGTTGACTAAGGAGATGTGTCCAAAGACACAAGAGGAGGAAGAAAAAATGTCTAAGATACCATATGCATCAACAATTGGTAGCTTAATGTATGCAATGGTATGGACAAGGCCAAATATTGCACATGCAGTGGGAGTTGTGAGTAGGTATATGAGCAATCTAGGAATGGAACATTAGAATGTGGTAAAATGGATTCTCTGATATTTGAGAGGGACTACTTCAAAAAAACTATGTTTTGGAGGAACAAATTCTGCTCTTAAAGGATATGTTGACTCTGACTTGGTGGGTGATATCGATAGCATGAGTACTACCGGATACAATTTTACTATAGGAGGTACCACAGTCAATTGGATTTCAAAAGTTCAAAAGGTTGTTGCACTTTCAACCACTGAAGCTTAGTATGTTGCTTCTACAAAAGCCAACAAAGAGATGATTTGGTTACAATGTTTTATGGAAAAATTGGGACAACAACAAGAAGATAGTCCTTTGTAAACTGACAACTATATTTCCATTCATCTTGTTAAAAACTCAGCTCTGCATTCAAAAACTAAGCACATACAACTTAGATATCACTTCATCCGGTCAGTTTTGGAGGATGGGTAGATGAAACTAGTAAATATTTGAACACAAGTGAAAATACTGCAAATATGTTCACTAAGGCTGTTACATGAGAGAAACTAATTTCCTCATTAGTTTTTATTTTCCTTCATGATTGATAATGGTGGATACAAGAAACTAGCCAGACCTGTAATCCACTAGAAGTTGCAAGTGCAACAATGTCATCTAGGATCAGTCTCCAAGTGGGAGATTGTTTGGTGTGAAGCTTCATCAATCTCCAAGTGGGAGATTATTGATAAGAGATGATGGATCATGCAAATAATCAAATCCCAATGGAAGAATACTTAGTTAAAGTTGGTAGACTAATCATGCAAATACTTAGATAAAAAAGGGATTGGTGTTGTGACTTCTTTGTTGCATGATCATGTTAGAGTACAAATTTTGAACCTCATGTTAGGAGTTTCAAAGTTTAAAAACCTTTGAATTTTCAATCCCAAAGGAAATCGAGTGAAGGTTTGAAAGCTAATGGAAGGAGTGCCAAGTCGGGAGATCAGAGAGTTAGGAAGTTTCACAAACCACAACAAACTAATGGAGGTAGGGACCACTCAGTAGTTGCACTATGCGAAATGATGTACAGAGTGGGACCAAAATGGTGTGATGGTCAACAACATTAGATAAGTGATTTTTTGACACGTGGCATAGATTTCTTTGTTGATTCTATGTCACTATTGTGAATTAACGATCATTGAACCAAACTATATTTGTTGATATTGATGTAACTATATTACAGAATCAGGTTTCTCATTAGTTGGTTGATCAGTACTATGACATGGAGAGATTAGGCAAACCTAAAGAATTAGTGAGATAAAAAGGTATGTAAGTTGTGATTTATGTAATTTTTGTAGGTGTTGCTTGAACATGAGGGTAATTCGTGAGACTGTAATAAGGGTTTTACACTTTATAATACAATTATTTGGGTGGATGAGTTTCTGTGGATGTAACCCATATTGGGTGAGCCACATTAAATTTTTGTGTCGATCTCTTCGATTTTATTCTTCAATGTTATTTCTAGATCATTTAATGTACATATAATTGTTAATATTTATTGCTCTAGTTAGCCTGAATCTTAACATAATTAACATAATTAATATTTTTGGAGCACATCTTACTTCAACCAATAGTTGTCCTTTACCTTCAAAAAATTTCACAAGCCAAGGAGGAACTCAAATTCCTCCTCCCACAGCCTGAACCATAGATTTTTGGTTCCCATGGATTTCTCTAGTTCTTCTAGGATTTTTCACCTAAAAGGAGAGAGCTTAGGCCAAAAATGATAAGGGCTCATTCAAATTATGCTATGTGAGATGTTTTATAGGCTAAATGAAGTAAAATAAATGCAATTAAGTGATTTATATGAATGATTATGAATGCAAGACTAAGATTTAAACTATGCTGGAAAACACATTGTGATATGCAACCAATAAACTAAAAGATTAAATAATGCAAAACAAAAAGAAATGAGATCAAACAAAGGGAACATGGGATAGAATTGTGAAGTCCAGAATCTGTGGAATTTTGTCTAAAGTTATTGAAAATCAATAGTGGGACTCATTTTCCCAAGGTGACGAATTAGTCCTACTACTGGTGAAAAAGTGTCAGGGATAGGTTTTTGATTGTTGGGATCTGAAATATAACAAAATTTCAAATTTTTATACTAAATTCGAAACTCATTTTCCACTAATGGTGAATCAGTTCTCTCTCAAAATTATAAGAAATTAGGAGACAATTCTGCAACACTAGATTTGAAAATGTTTGCTTGTCAGGTTCTCGAAGTTAATTCTGTAGGAAATAGACTAAAAACCTTCTCCAAGCTTGAAATAGAGATGATTTGACTTGAAGCACCTATTTGACTAATTGAAAAATCTTCAATCACCTAAATTCTTGTAAAGTTGCACACAAAGGTCTACAAACACACATGCAAGAGGGGAAAAATGGTTGAGGGTTAGCAAATAAGCATTTTCCTTGGTCAAACCCCACTTTGGTAATCAAACCATTAATCAAATAATGAAATGCAAGAGAATGATAAAATAATAACATGAAAGTGCTATCAACTTACCAAACCATTGATGATGCAAATCTGAAGTAGTATCAATGGATGCTCCAAAATACTTGAATAGTGCTTGATAAGATGTTGTAAGATGCTTGAATGCTTGAGATTGCTTGAATAGGATGTATGAATGTTGGAGGATATAAAATGAGGTGAAAGCCACTTATTTATACCATCTTGTGCCTTAGTAACCCATTCATACCTCATCACAAGCTGCCATTAAGTGATTTTGAATAAAAACCCGAAAGGAATTTTTTAAAAATTTTGAATTTGGAGCCAAGGGGGACTCATTCGCCACCCATGGCGAATGGGTCCCACCTAGGACTTGAAAATGGGTGTTGGGAATTATCTTGTATTTAATGTTGTTTGTTGGGATTACATTCAAAAATACACTTAATTAAGGCTTATAAGGGCATAAAAGGGGTCAAATAAAGCATAAGAAAGGGATAAATAGTGAAATTGTGCCTAGAAAAGCATGAAATATTGTTACAAGGCTTTACAAAACTCCAAAATAGGACTTATTTTAATGATGAAAATATTTTTTTTAGGTAAATTGTAATGAATAGAGTATAGAAGAGTGTAGAAATGCTTTACAACACTTCACAACACCTTCATAAGACATCATTATTTGAATTTTAGAACCTAAATATGCATGTTCAAGCCATGTTACATCATGAAATCAGAGAAAAATAGACCAAACATTATGAAGCAAGGCCTAAAAGAGCATGAAAATGATAAGGGTCCATTTTCCTATAGTGCATTTAGCCCCCACTTTCGTGAGAGGATGAACTTGCTTCAAACTCACACTAAAGTAGCCATGAACATCGAGAGGAGGGTTCAAATGTATTTATCAAGAGGGATGATCAAGCCCCCAGGATGAAGATCCCATGGAAAACTAAGCATAAGAACAAAGGAAAACACAAGTGTTGAGAATCAAATGAAGCTTTGATTGTCTATCGAACTAGTTGTGGATTAGATCTAGGCTAAAAGAGAATGTATACTCACTTTGGCGTGACAAAACTCATGGTAGTCCACTGTGTGAGAAGGCTCAAGTATACTCACTCTTGGGCCACAGAACTTCTGATTGTCCATGGGTTGAGAAATCCCAAAAGGTAAGATAAATACACTAGTTGGTAAGCACTCACAAACACAAAGGTAGCTACGGGGAAAAGTCATGCCACTAGGTGGGCTTCCTACTCAACCATATCAAATTTATACCTCCTTATAACTTTAACAAGGCCCCACAAAGGAAAAATAAATGTCGGTTTGTGCTCCATGACACAATAAAATCTTCGTATGCTTAGAACTCATGAACAAAAATCAAGGTACCATAGGCATGCAATTTGCATTATGCAAGGTGGTAGAAATGCAAAAATGTAAAATGTGAAATGTAAAAGGTGTTCAAAGGAGTCTTGTTAGGTTCATGCAAGGTCAGTCACTTAGGGAACATTGTGTCTAATGTATCCAAGAGAGGACAATCAAAGAGTAGAATATTCACAACTTAGGGGATATAGTGCATCACATCGGGCCACCAAGAGGAATGTAATATGCTAAGATATATCACACTTATGAAGGAGATCACACCCAATGTCATCCACAAAGTGACAAACACATCACATGAATGACAAGGCTACACTAGGAACCAAGAATGCAAATGAATTATGGTAATGTATGCCCCCCACTTTAAAGGAATTGCTACACATTGTTATGTGAGCAATTACTTTAAAGTAGAAAAGGAAAGAAAAGGAAAAAGGAAAAAAAAATACATGAGAGCCAACTTGGAAATCCCTATGCCAAGTTATATGTTTCAAAGTTAGGTTGCGTCATGTCAGCAAAAATAAAATAAAAATAAAGGGAGTTTCCCCCTAGAAAAGAACACACAAAACACATAAGGGATCTATGGATTTGGGGTCAGTATGTTCATTGCTGCAATTTTTTTATGAAAGAGCTCATAATTGCCATTATTCCTCAAAGCACATAGAACTAGAAGAATTACACAAAGAGAGGGAAAACAAAAGAAAAATAAAGTATGTTTTGTGTCAACATGGAAGAGACATTGTAGTGTCAACACCTTGCATCAACCCAAAATGGAAAATACAAGCAAAAAGAAAGAAAATGAAAAGGCACAAGAAAATGAAAAAGATTTTGGGTCAACATGAAGGAGACATCGCGGTCTCAATGCATTGCATCATCCCTAAAGGGAAAACAAAAAAAAAAAGGAGAAAAATACAAGGACTTTTCAGGTCAACATGGAAGAGATATATGATGTCTCTACACTTTGCATCATCCCCAAAAGGAGAACACAAAACAAAAACAAAAAATACAAGGATGCACGACATATATAAGAATAGAGGGACAAATAGAAGAAGTGTACAAAGAGAGATAATATCAAATGCATGATATGGGGGAACGTGATACACACATGAAAATGCATAAGGAAAAGAAAAGTACAAAAAGGGATAGCTAGGAAAATGCAAGTCAACCATCTAAAAAGTCATCTGCCTACCAATCATGTTTAGTGTAATGCAAGGGTAGTTGACTACCCAAAGGAAGAATTGCAAGCGCTGAACTAGGAGTTGTACTAGGTTGTTTGCTTGGTTGAGAGGATTTGTATTTTAAGCTCATTGTAGATGAGAATAAAGAGTTAAAATCATTGTGCACTTCATCTATTTTTTCTATCATCACATCATCATCATCATCATCAAGATTGATGATGACAAGAGGATGAAGGGTGATTTCCAATGAAGGATGTATCATAAGTTGTGGCTGTTGGATTGGTTGATTTTGTTATGAAGTTTGCACTAGACTATCTTGTGGTAGGTCAGGAGAAGGAGGGCGGTCATCTATTATTTATATCAAAGGTGAAAGTTTATTTTCTTTATTTTCTTCTATTTGTGACTAATGGGCGAGGAGACAATGACAATGCCTACATTCCCTAGCACCTTGGTTTCATTCAATTCTGTTTTGAATTTGTTGAGGTGTAAGAACAAATTGAGTCGTCATAGGTTCTTTTTCTTCCAAATGGGGAATAAAAAGAGAAACCAAAGAGGATGGGTCAATCACTTTCTCTTTGGCTTTATACACTTGTTTAATGTGAGGAGGCATGATAGGGGTTGTTTCATTTTCCCTTGGTCATTTTAACGATGACGAGGAAGTGTCTAAGGGTGGTTGGTCATGAGGTTGTATGGTTTGTTTAATTCCAAACTAAGGATGAAGCATGGTTTCATCTATGGTAGGAGGTGTGGAAGTGGATGGGGACATGTTACAAAGAGACAATTCCGCTATGCATTTGGCTTTGAAATTTTTGTAGGTTATGAAAAGAACTCCTTTTGAGGTGTGATGGGTTCCATAGGTTTAGGCCAATATGCTTTTGAGGAAAATTCACCTTTAGCCAATAAGGGATTAAATCCAAAATGGTGTATTTTAAATATTTCATTTCCATGTGGAAACTTCAAACACTTGTGAACCATTAATGGGGCCACTTTCATTGAGTGAAGCCAAGGGTGGCCTAGCTGCAAATGAAATTGGTCAGATTGTGGAATAATTGAAAATTTTACATCCAAAGTTTTAGGTCCTATATGTAAGGAGAGTACAATTGATCCGATCGTAGGGCATGGAAAACCAGTGTGTGTTTTAATCCATTAGTCGGTTTATTAAAATCATCTTGATATAGCTCAGGCAATACTAGAAATCCTCTATGATCACATTCTCGCCACAAGCAGGATCTATTAATATCCCATTAGTGGGCTTATCATAGATTCTGCAAGTTATGTAAAGAGGACCATCAAGAATATTTTGTAGTATGTCTTTAGCAGAAAAAGTGATATCAAGAGATGTATTGTTTTGGACCTTACGAGGGATAACGTTTATTGTACACACAAATTTATCCATAGGACTAACTTGGGTAACAGGTGGAGTTATATCATTTTTTTCACTATTTGTATCAACATTCATTACATCAATATTTGAAGTTTTGCTAGCTTTGACAAAGGAAATATTGTGTTTAGGCATGGGTTGGTGAAAATTTGCAAATTCTAGTTAGGGGGTGCAATGAACTTATTTCCTTGATCATTAACACCCACAATGGAAAAATGGCCTGAATCAATGAGGTCTTGAACTAGATGATTTAGATGCTTGCAATGTTTAGTTTCATGTCCATTTTGGTGATGAAAATGACAATAAGCATTAGGTTTGAAGGTAGGTGGTAATTGCTAGGTTGGATCAAGTGGTTTAACATGTGGAAAAGTAAGCATGCATTGTTGAAGTAATTGATTCATTGTGTTATGGAGGGTATCAAGTAAGGTAGTAAATTGTGTCTTCGGGTCCCCACAGGTATAAGGAAAAATTGCTTTAACAACTACCACTTGATTTGGAACTGGTTGAGTTGGTTGTGGTTGTGTTTGAGGAGGTAGATGGAACTATAAAAAGCCTCTATTTGGTTTGCAATTTTTTTTATTATTATTGTGGTTTTGATTGTTGTGTTCAGGTTTGTTAGCTCAGTTTGAAGTGGATTTTGAATCATGAATAGAAATTGAGTTATGGTATTCACACAAGGTTGCACATAAACGCATGAATGAAGGGGAATTCATCATAGTTAGTTTATCCTAAGGGTTTTTGTGCAAGTTTTCAATAAACATCTTTTGTAGATGTGCATCAGGAATCTTGAAATCAATTCAAGCATAGAAGGATTGGTATCATGAGATCAAATCAATTACTTTTTCATCTATGTTTGTCTACATCTCATGAGGTCAATCATTGTATTTTTAGGTGTCATGTCAATGTGAAAGTGATTTATGAAGGCATCCACCAATTCATTGAAGGAACAAATGGAATAGTTAGGAAAGTTGGAAAACAACTCTAATGCAGTATCTTTCAAGGTCCTTGGAAATAGTTTGGCTAAAAGTTTATCATCAAGGAAAAAATCACTACATAAAGTTGTATAAGCATTAACATGGTTTATAGGGTCTCCTTTACGTCTGTATTTCTCACATCGAGGAATTTATATCCCTTTTGGCATTAAGGTATGTAATATTTCTAAGGATAAGGGGTTGTTATGGACATGATATGTGGGTGGAGTAGTTTGACCTTGGCTAATGGTGGGAAGTTGGTGTTGCATGGAAGAAACAATGTTAAGGAGTTGTGTAAGAACAAGGTCGCGGTAAGTGGTTTGAGGTGGAAGGAAAAATGGTAATGGAGTGTAAGCGATGTTAGGGGAATTGAAAGGAATACTAAGGGGTTGAAGGTGGTGGAGGTGACTTGCGACGCCACAAGAGAATTAGGAATTCTAGTTGGAATTAGGAAAGAAGTAGCTACATAATTAACCTGGTGCATAGTTGTGGTGACTTGTAAATTGGTATAAGTTGGTATGGATGCTATGGTTTAAGGGGGAGGAACTTGAGGTCCTCCTTGCCTTAAAGGAATGTTTGTTTATTGGGTATTAGAAGAGGCATGTTTATTGTAAATCTCAACAATTTTCTAACATAACTTGCAACCGATCATCACTGTCAATCAAACAATGAAGGTTTTCAATGTGGGTATGGCAGTGGTGGAAATGTTTTCAAGTGACAAGTCTTGTTGTAAGTGTGCAAAATCCTCATGAATATTAATTACGTTTTTCTTGTGGGAGGGATTTGTTTTTGGTGTCAACATTCATTGGATGGAAAGGTGAAGGCATAGAAGTGGTATTTTCAATGCCCAATCCACCATTGTTCATACTAGGAGTAGGAGCTCTTGAGATTCCAAGGTCCACAATAAAAGTGCTATTGTAGGATGCCATGAGTATAGAACTTTGTCTGACTAAAGTATTATCAATGGGGCACCAAACACTCATACAAGTACCTAAAGGATAGGGTGAATGCAAATGCAAAGTAATCTAGGAGTTCTAAATATAGATAACAATTTTTTTTCTAACTGTAATAGAGAAGTAACTATAGAAAACATAAATGCAGGAAAATGCCAAAAAAATGGCAGAAATGTTGTTTAAAAAGTGCCGAGGGACTGATGTGCCCAGGGTAGCAAATGAGTCCTAGTATGATTTTGTTTGTTTTTTTCAGAAGTTTTAAAATTATTCTAATGCTCTTCAGAATACAATTAAGGATGCAGAATCCATATTTTTAGTTTCTTCAATGATATGCAATGTGAAAATGAAACATAAATGAAGTTTTCATTGATGCAATATGAGAAGTCCTAGAATGCAAGAACAAAACAATACGTTAATTGAATGTTGATGCAAATGTAATGTAGGATGCAATATGTGTATGAAATTAGAAATGCGAAGTATTCAAAATCTAGGTTCACCAAAATGAACCGTATATTTTTGGTTCCTATGAACTTTTCTAGCTCTTCTAGGGTTTTTCACCTAAAAGGAGAGAGCTTAGGCAAAAAATGCTAAGGGTTCATTCAAGTTATGCCATGTGAGATGTTTTCTAATCTAAATGAAGTAAAATAAATGCAATTAAGTGATTTGTATGAATGATTATAAATGCAAGTCTAAGATTTAAACTATGTTGGAAAACACATTGTGATATGCAAACAATGAACTAAAAGATGAAATAATGCTAAACAAAAAGAAATCAGATAAAAAAAGTGCACCTAGGAAAGATTTGTGAAGTTTGGAATCTATGGAATGCTATTTGAAGTTACTAAAAAATCAACAATGGGACTCATTCTCCCAGGGTGGCAAATTAGTCTTGCTACTAGTGAAAAAGTGTTAGGAATAGGTTTTTGACTGTCGAGATCTGAAATTTGAAAAAATTCATATTTTCAGCCTTAAGGTGGGACTCATTCACCACTAATGTCCTCTCCAATTTTTTTGAGAAATTAGGAGACAACTTTGTAACATTGGATCTGGAAATGTTTCCTTGTCGAGTTACCAAAGTCAATTTTGTAGGAAATAGACAAAAAACCTTGTACAATCTTGAAATAGAGTTGATTTTACTTGAAGCACCTATTTGACTCATTGACCAATCTTCAACCACCGAAATGATTGTAAAATTTGCACACAAAGGTCTGCAAACACACATGTAAGAGGGGGAAAATGGTTGAGTGTTAGAAAATAGGGGTTTTCCTTGGTCAAACCCCACTTTGGTAATCAAAACCTTAATAAAATAATGAAATGCAAGAGAATCATAAAATAATAACATGCAAGTTCTATCAAATTACCAAACCCTTGATGATGCAAATCTAAAGTAGTATTAATGGATTCTCCAAAATACTTGAATAGTGCTTGATAAGATGTTGTAAGATGCTAGAATGCTTGAGATAGCTTGAATAGGATGTGTTAATGTTGGATGATATAAAATGAGGTGAAAATCACTTATTTATACTCTATTGTGCCTTAGTAACCCATTCATACCTCATCACAAGGTGACATCAAGTGATTTTTGAATAAAAAATCGAAAGGGAAATTTTTAAAAATTTGAATTTGGAGCCAAGGGGGACTCATTTTCCACCCATGGTAAATGGGTTCCACCTAGGACTTAAAAATTGGTTTTTGGAATTATCTTGTATTTAATGTTGTTTGTCAATCTTACATTAAAAAATACACTTAATTAAGGATTATAGGGCATAAAAGGGGTCAAATAAAGCATAAGAAAGGAATAAATAGTGAAATTGTGCCTAGAAAAGCATAAAATCTTGTTACAAGACTTTACAACACTTCAAAATAGGACTTGTTTAATGACAAAAAGGTGATTTTTAGGTAAATTGCAATGAATAGAATCTAGAAGAGTGTATAAATGCTTTACAACACTTCACAACACCTTCACAAGACATGGTTATTTGAATTTTAGTAAATATGCATGTTCAAGCCATGTTACATCATAAAATCAAAGCAAAATAGACCAAACATTATGAAGAAAGGCCTAAAAGACCATAAAAATGATAAGGGTCCATTTTTCTATGGCACACAACCATTGCCTCTATTCCTACTTATACCAACCCTCAAGTTACAACAATGATGCAACCTACTAGTAATGTGATTCCTTCCTTTGGTATTTCCACTAGCATCGCTAATTACCTTTGTGACATAACATGTCATATCTCCCACCACATTACCTCCTATAAGCATTCCACTCACTTGTACCTCAAACAAATACACACCCCTGCCTTATTCACCTCCATCTCAACATACAAACAATTATCCTCTCATAAACTAAATTTTGCACCATAAACCAAATCAAAATGGCCAACCTACATATTATGCCAAAAGTAATCCCTTGTCCTTGGAGATATTGATAACAAAAATGCCACAAGGTATAGAGGTTCCTAGATTTGAGAAATATTGGGGGAAAGGAGACCCTTATAACCATGATTTTGTTTATACCACCTTTTGTAGTTACTATATTCTTGAAGATAACCTCTTGGCTAAGCTTTTCCCTAGATCATTATAGGATATCACCTTAGAATGTTTCTCCTTGTCACCGAATAACTCAATTTTTTCATTCAATGAACTTGTTGACGCATTTATAAACCATTTCCAAGTGCATATGACTCCTAAAATGACATTTTTCTATTTGATGAGATGTAAACAAAAAGAAGGGGAATAGATTATCAAATTTATTTCACACTATCAATTGGTTTACTCCCAAATTGACGTAAAGATTCCTAACCCTCACCATCAAAGGATGTTCATTGAGAATTTTTAAAGTAAGATACAAGATGAGCTTTCCATGCTGAAGTTAGCCTCCTTCATGCACTTGTGTGCTACCCTTCATGATTATCAGAATTTAGTGAGGAGTCATGAAACAAAATCCACCTCTAGTTGTCCTGAGAAGTTTATTAGCATGAACCAAAACAATTATCAACCTTTTAGAAAATAGAATAAAGGATTCCTTCAACTAAATACCCCTCAATAAACCAATCAATATGTTGATACCCAAGTGGCTGCTATAAGGAAGACAACTCCTTTCTCCTTTGGGAATTTGGATAGATAATTCACTTCCTTACTCAATACCCTCCATAACACAATGTTATAAATTTTAGAATAAAATATGATAACCTTGCCTCCCATTAAGACTCCTAATCCTAATAAGCCTCTACCCTTAAAATTTAGATTGAATGCTTATTTCCATTATCATAGACAAAATGGACATGATACATAACATTGTAAGTGTCTTAAACATCTTCTTCAAGACCTCATTGATTCCTGTCATCTTTTAGTTGCAGGAGTTAATCATCAAGGAAATAAGTACATCACCTCTCCCAAAAAAAAAATTCAAACCATTACCAATCATATGTCAAAACATAATATTTCATTTGTCAAAGCTAGTGAAACTTCAAAGAATGATGTGATGAATGTTGACACAAATAATGAGAACATGGATACAATTCAACAAAGTCCTATGGATACCATTGAACAAAGACCTATGGATAATATTGAAAAAGGTTTTATTGAATTGATTGAAACTCAACCTTGTAAGGGCCAAACTAAAAATCCTCTTGAAAATTCTTTCTCATCTAAATATATAATTAAACATACACCTGATGGTTCTCTCTACATAGCCGATCAAATCTCTGATAAGCCTGGACTAATGGGATATTAATTGATCCCGTCTGTGGAGAGAATGTGATCACCAAGGAATTATTACTCATGCATGAACTTTATCAAGAAATATATGATAAATCAAAAGCATGGATAAAGACACATAATGGTTTTGCTTTCCCTATGATGGGATCAATTACCTTACCTTTACAAATAAGACCAAAAACATTCGATGTCTCATTCTACATCATCTTGACATCAAATCAATTTCGTGTGAACCTTTGTCACCCATGGATATGCTCCATGGAATCCATCCCATCGATCGTGCATAAATTCTTAAATTTTTCCTATGACAATGAGATTTTCACTATGCATCATAGTGGCTTTAATCCTTTGTCTTCTAGTGGAAAATTTTCATTAGATTTTCTTTTTCTTGAGCCTATAGAACCTATTAAACCTTGAGTGGATTATTTTTCAAAAATTATCAAAATATTAAGGAAAATTACATATAAAAACTATCCCTTCAAAACATGCCTCAGCCAACAACTAATCCTACTATACTTGATGAAACCATGATAGTTCTAACCTAAAGACATTCCAAACAACCAAGACCAACCTAAGATAGATCATTTTCCTATTTCCTAAAAAAGATCAAGAGATAACAAAAAAAATCTCATCATGCCTCCTAAGATAAAACAAGTTTATAAAGCTAAAGAGAAAGTGGTTTAACAACATTCCATTCCTCCCCTTATGGAAGAAAAGAAACCTATGGTTGATCAACTTTCTCCTACATAAATGAAACTTGAAAGTCATATTAAAAGAAATAGAAATGCTAGAGAGTGTAGGAATATATGGCGTGCCCTTTCTTGAAGGCTAAATGAAGAAACAAACAAAGAAAATCAAAATACAAACCTGATTGAAGCAGTTTATGATGAGTCTCCCCCTTAATCAAAACAAAGAGATCCTATACTACAATTGCAATAGGAGTTAAACCCTTCTTTGGAAATTATGATTGAACCTCCTATTGTGATTAACTTAGATGATGATGAGGTTACTAAAATTGACAAGGAGGTGCATAATGAATTGAATACATTGTTTTCCTCTCCTATGAGCTTACATGATAATTCTCCTAAGAAGAGTGTTGAACTTGGTAATGACCCTTGTTTGACACTTTCTATTGTCCCTTTGGCTATTTGTTTTCCTTCTCTATATGATGAACATGATTGGGATGCAAAAAACCTACTCATAGGTTGTCTTGCATGTTCCTTACTAGTCATTTGTGTTATTTATTTTTCATGTTTCTTTATGTGATTTCATGTGTGTAATGTGGTCCCCCATGAAGTTCTATTTGATGTATCTTTCTCTCTTTGTGACTTTCCTCTAGTTGTACCTACATTCTTCTTTATGTCATAAATATTTTTCCTTTATCTTTTCATTTGTCTTGTGTTTTCCTTTTGGGGATTACACAAGGCGTTGAGACATTCATGTCTTTTCCATGTTGACCCAAAAGCTTTTCCTTTATCTTTTCATTTGTTTTGTTTTTCTTTTGGGGATGACATAAGGTGTTGAGAGATTCATGTCTCTTCGATTTTGACCCAAAATATTTTCCTTTTAACTTTTCTTTGCTTATATTTTTCTTTTGGGGATGACACATGGCATCAAGACATTCATGTTTATTCCATGTTGACCTGAAATATTTTTCTTTGTTTTTGCTCTCTTTTTGTCATTCTTCTAGTTCTATGAGTATTTGGGAATGGTGATAGTTTCAAGCTCTCTTAAAATCATTATAGAAAGAACATGTATATTGACCCCAAATCCATGGATCCCTCATGTGTTTGGAGTTTTAGTTTTGGGGGCAACCCCTTGTCCTTTTGCATGTCGTAGCTTTATTCAAAAACATATGACTTGGAATAAGGATTTCCAAATAAGCTCTCATGTCTTCTTTATTGCTAGAATTTATCATTTTCTACTTTAAAGTAATTGCTTATAGCATGGTTTTTAGCAATTCCTTTAAAGTGGGGGCATACATTGGAATTATTCTTTTGCATTTCATGTTTCATGGTGTAGTTTTCTTGCTTCATGCAATGTGTCTTTCACTTTGTGGTGAAATTGGGTGTGATTTCCTTCAAGAGTGTGATCTCTCTTAGCATATTATATTCTTCTTAGTGGCTTGATACAACACACTACATCCCCTAAGTTATGAATCTTTTATTCTTTGATTTGTCCTCTCTTGGAGACATTAGGCACAATGTTCCCTAAGTTAAGACCTTACATGAATTAAGAAAAAATTCTTTGATTGTTCCCTATATTGAATTTGTGATTTTAGTTATATGACCACCTTGCATAACACACTTTGCATGCATATGGAGCCATCTAGTTTATTCATGAGTATCAACTATACGAAGCTTTGCTTGCCTCATGAAGATCAAATTTCATTGTTGTGTGACACCTTATCAAAGTGATCATGAGGTATAACTTTGGTTTGGTTGAATGGGAAGCTGAATTGAGGCATGACATTCCCATAGCCACTTGTGTGTGTGTGTGTCAGTGCATACTAGCCATGTGCATATGTATCTCACCTTTTGGATACTCACCCAATGGATAGCCTAAAGTTTCATTGCCTCAAAGTGAGCATGCATTTTTTGGACAAACAACATAGTTCTTATCCACATCACAATATAAAAATGATCGAAGCTTGATCCAGCCCTCTTCTGTTGTTTTTCTTTTCTCTTTATCTTTTGCAGTGTATGCTTGTGCCTTGTTATACCATATCATTTTTCATGTGTGTTCTCTTGTTCCTATGTCAGTTTGTCATAAGATCTTGATCCTGGGGGCTTGTGCAACCCTCTTGATCATTTTTTTTCCTATATTAGTAGCATTAGTGTATTACAACTCCTCTTGATTTGTGTTGGTATACTTTAGTGCGAGTTAGAAGCAAGCTCATCCTCTTACTAAAGTGGGGCCTAAATGTAGTGTTAGAAAATTTCATCTTAGAAATTTTCACACTTGTTTGGGTCCTCCTTGTTAAATAAAGCTTATTGTTTCCTTGATTTAGTGTTGTAATGTGTTTAACACATTAGCATTAGGTCTTGGGCCATTGTAAATGTGTTGGAGAAAAACGTAGCCTTTGGTTGACATAAGATTAATTCATGATTAATTAGACTCAATGATGCCTTAATCTAGTGTTGTGAGGCATTTTATGCATCCAAACTAGGTCTTGGACCATTGCAAACTAAATAAAATTCTTTTAATGACATCTTGCGAAGGTGTTGTGAAGTGTTGTAAGACATTTCTACATTCTTGTAGACTCTATTCATTATAACTCACCTAAAACTAACCTTTTTATTCATAAACAAGTGCTATTTTGAAGTGTCGTAAAGTATTGTAACAAGCTTTCATGCTTTTATAGACACATCTTCACTATTTATCCCTTTTTCATGCTTTATTTGCCCCCTTTATTCTCTCATATGATTAATTAAGTTTATTTTTGAGTATTATCCCAACAAACAACATTAAATACAACATATTTCTTGACACACATTTTCAAGTCCTAGGTGGGACCCTTATGCCATGGGTGGTGAATCAGTCCCCCTTGGCCCCAAATTAAAAATATTTTAAATTTCCTTTTGGGATTTTATTCAAAAACACTTGATGTCAGCCTATGATGAGATATGAACAGTTAATAAAGGCACAAGTGTGTATAAATATGTGATTTTCACCTCATTTTCATATCTTCTAATTTCTAATCTCTCATTCATCTCTTAATCTCATCATTTCATGAAGCAAGTTAGGCTTTTCACATTGCAAGAAATCAATTTAGCTTCCTAAGACATTCAAGGGGAGATTCTACATGTTATGTGGTAGAATTTCAAGATCTATCATCATGGAAAGGTAATCCATTCCATTATTGCATGCTTCATTCCTTTCTTTCATCATTTTGGTTTGATTACCTAAATGGGGTTTGACCAAGGCAAACCCCCATGCCTTAAAATTCAACATATATCTCTTTTGTCTTGTTTGTATGTAGATTTAGATCCATTGGAAGCTTGGAAATCATTGAAGATCAAGTTGCAATGTTGTTAAATTCCTCTCTTCATTCAAGTCAAATAATCAATAAAAAGTCACTTTCAGACCCGAATCAACTACACATAATCAACTCTAGATTTTGTTGATTCTTTTAGGTGGACTAAGTCACCACCCATGGCTGAATGAGTGCAACTTTTAGGCCTATAAAGTGATTTTTTCAGAATTTAGCTCCTAGCAGTTAGAAACCTGTTTCTTGGATTGTTCATTAGAAGCAAGAATAATTCACCATGGATGGTGAATCAGTCATAGTGGCCATTAATACTAACTTCTAGAACATTCCAGAATCTTCCAGCAACAATAATCTTCCTCCAAGTGCACTCTGATTAACCTCATCAATTTTTGTTATCGTTTGTTTAAGTTTCTAGTTCATGTTTGCAATCAACACTGTGTTTTCCATCATCTTGTATTAGATTAGTTTTCATCCATTTATTTGCATTTTTAAGTATTAAAAAACATGTACGCATACTTCACATCTATTTCCTATCCATCCTTACATTAATCTTGATTGAAACATTCTGCATTTTGGTCCATCCTTCCCCTTTTAGGTGAAAAACCCTAAGAGAGGAAGGAAGGATTTGGGTACCAAAATCCTTCATTTCATTTTGGTGAGCCTGCATTTTGAATACTTCTCTTTTCTTATTTGGATTAATTCATCATATATATATCCTATCATTGAATTTACATTAGGGTTTGTATTCATTAATTTGTATGTTAGGTTTCAAATTTTGAATTCATAAAAAGTGCATTTATGTTGCATTTTTGGCATCTAATTTCATTGAAATTTTCTAAAATTTTGCATTTTTCATTTATCTCTACATCGTAGCACTCAAAAACCATACAAACCCCTCAAAATTTTCTAAAAAATTTGAAAAAATTCAACACTGGGACTCATTTGCCACTTTGGGGAAAGTTAGTCCCTTCTGGCCCTTGAAACAACATTTTATAGAACTCAGATTGATTTTTTAGGCTTTTTTCTTGTACCTTAACTTGTATATATCAGTTAGTTTCATTTCTATAGCCTACATTTTGTTAAATTTTTCTTCCATTAGCTCATTTCATGCATTATTTGACTTCACTTTTGCATTCACAACATACCATTTTCACATTGTTGCATTGTGTAAACAAACACTTCAAAACTAAAAATTGCATTGCATTGTACCATCTTTCATTTTATAATTTTTAGGTTAATTATTCTCATCCTTATCTTGTTGAGTTATCTTGTTTCTCAAGATAATATTAGAGTTATGCATACTTTTCTTTTATAAAGAAAATCATCTCATGTAATTATGAATTCCTGAATAATATTATTTTGCATATTTTTCGCAATAGATTTTCTTTTTTGCACATGTCTGTAGCTGAACTCTTGCTCATCTTAAGGGGGTGTTAGAGTAAAGGTTTTAACTTAATTATGTTAATTAAGTCACCTTTATTCCTCTCTTAATATTTCATTTTCGTTTTCATATTGTGACATTTAATAATTATACTAATTATTAAATGTCTACCTATTAAGGTTTCTTTAGGGTTGCACAATCTCCTTTTATAAGGATTTATCATTGTATTTTATCTCTCTCTTTGATTAATATAGTCTTTAGCTTTCAGAGCACCTTTTCCTTTTTTTTGGAATGTCTTCTTTCTATGACAGGTTATTTACATGTAGGTGATCTCTAGGGTCTGTGAGGTTGGTTTTCACAACTTCAATAGTTTTATTTCAAAATATATGCTCTTGATTTGATTAAACATGGATTTTATATGCATAATATCCCCTTTTATGAGTTTTCTTTTGATTACCATAATGGTGACTTTAAGAAACAATCCATTAATCCAATTCTTAATCTTACATTACCCATTGTTTAAAATGGAAATGTTGACAATCATAACACATACTTGTTCTTCTTCTGATACCTCTCCTATTGGTGACAAAGGTATTTTGGTACAAGAAGTCACAGGCCTTGAAAGTATTGATTTTCCATCTCCTTATTACCCTTTGGATGACCTTACACAATAAGAGAATGAGATCACAGACACATTCCTAAATATCACCTTGCCCAATCTCCCTGGTCATGAAAATCAATCTTGTTCATATCCTAATATCCCTCCTCAATATAAAAAGGATAGGTTGGTGTTAGAAGATACCCCTATTAAGAATCATGACCCCCTTGATCCTCCATTCCCTATTGTCCCTATCCTATGGGAAGATCTATTTAATGACCATAGTGGTTCTTCTCTCGATACCTACTCCACTTGTGGTGAAGCTACTTTCCAAACTGTAAACTTGGATGAACATATTACAAGCTCTCCTTGTAGGGTAGATAACATGTAAAAAGAGAATGAGCCTATGGTTATTCATCATTCCCTTCCTCATACTCCCATCATTGATCATTCCCCTATAGGAAATGAAGTCATTTTGGTAAAACCTATCCATATTTGTCAAGAACATGTGGCTTCTAGTTCTCCTAAAAACTCTCCTCCTAGGGAGAATATCATGGCATTGGATTATGGAAAACAAGTGGTTTTTGATTTCCCTCACTTAGAGATACATCCAAACAAACTTGCTAAGGATATGAATTCACATGTGTTCATTCGATCCTCTTTGATCAATAAACAACATACATATCCCATGAGACATCTTAATAATCCTCTCATCCTTTACCCACCTTCATTCAGTCTCACACAACACACCCCTACCTCCTCCTTCACAATTAATGACCTCAAACATCAACTTTCTCAAAAAATTCACACTGTCATCTCACAAACTACTCATGATTTGAATTCATTAGAATTTTTATCCTCCTATGATGAAGAATACAAAATATTACAATATGTAGCATCTTACGTAGGTATGACAACTAAGCAAGATATATCTTTAACCCCAATCACACAACCACCATTTTCTCTTAATCAAGAAGGTATCTTGTCAAGACTTCTCCATGATAACTTGATCCGTCTCCCTCCTAGAACTCAAAAGAAATGCTATTACAAGACTTCATTTTGTGTATATCATAGAGTTCATAGTCACTCCACTAATGAATGTATTGCTTTGAGTCATTAAATTCAACATTTTCAGGAGTTTGGTATGCTTCCCTATGCAGGGGCATCTCCTTCCTCTAATTTCTATTGATTTTCACTCTCGTATGCATATCATCAATCCTTTTGGCTCACCTTTGTCCCGCACTCAGTTGGGGCAAGGGGTTTAGTAAGCCTTGTCCTTGTATGCCACTTGCTACTATCTCTTTTGATTAGTTGTTAACCTTTCATGAACATATAAGAGGAAGCTTTGGATGTGGAGGACATGTATTGAGATTGACTTGCATGTGACATACTAGCTTCCTTCATGACATAGCTTATTAAAAATATATGACTTGGCATAGGGATTTCTGAATAATCTCTCATGTATTCTTTTCTCTTCTACTTTAAAGCAATTGCTCGTAGTACGAGTGCTTGCAACTACTTTAAAGTGGGGGCATACATCACCACTTACATTTCATTGTGCAATTTTATTTTCTTGCGATTATCTCTCTTGGAAACATTAGGTACAATGTTTCCTAGGATGAGATCATATTCACTTATCCTCTCTTGGATACATTGGGAATGATGGTAGCTAAGACGAGACATTGCATGAACAAAGAAAAATCCCTTTAAATAATTCTTACATTATTTTGCATTAACAATGTCTATATGTATCAAAATCATTTTTCTTTGTGGTGCCTTGTTAAAGTTATTAGTAGGTATAGCTTTAATATGGTTCAGTGGGAAGCCCACCTAGTGGCATGAATTTTCCCCATAGCCACCTTTTTGTTTGTGAATGCATACCAACTAGCATATGTATTTCACCTTTTGGGATTTCTCACCCTATGGAAAACTAGTTATGTGGCCCCAGAGTGAGTATGTTGTGGCATTCTCACCCTACAAATGACCTGAAGTTTGATGGCCCCAGAGTGAGTACATCTTTTTCTTCTCATCTTTCTTTCCATCTTTTGTTTGCATGATTTTGTATCTTGGGGGCTTGACCTACATATGGATCTCTCTTGAATGTCTACTTTAGTGTGAGTTTGAAGCAAGTTCATTCTCTGACTAAAGTGGGGGCTAAATGTGTTATAGAAAAAAGTACCTTTTGCTTTACATAATATTAATTCATGATTAATTAGACTTAATGAGGCCTTAATCTAGTGTTGTGAGGCATTTTATTCCTCCACACTAGGTATTAGACCATTGAAAACTAAATAAAATGCTTTTAATGATGTCTTGTGAAGGTGTTGTAAGAAATTTATATATTCTTCTAGACTATTCATTATAATTCACCTAAAAATCACCATTTTATTCACGAAAAGGTCCTATTTTTAAGTCTTGTAAAGTCTTGTAATAAGCTTTCATGCTTTTCTAGGCACATCTTCACTATTTATCCCTTTTTCATGCTTTATTTCCCCCTTTATGCTCTTATAAGCTTAATTAAGTGTATTTTTTAGTATTATCCCAACAAACAACATTAAATACAACATATTTCCTAACACATTTTTAGGGCCTAGGTGGGACCCATTTTCCATGGGTGCGAATGAGTCCCCCTTTGCCCTAAATTCAAAATATTTTAAATTTCATTTTGATATTTTATTCAAAAACACTTCATGTCACCCTATGATGAGGTATGAACACTTAACTAAGGCACAAGTGTGTATAAATATGTGATTTTCACCTCATTTTCATATCTTCTAATTTCTAATCTCTCATTCATCTCTTAATCTTATCATTTCATCAAGAAAGTTATGGCTTTCACATTGCAAGACATCAATTTAGCTTCCTAAGACATTCAAGGGTAGATTCTACATGTTATGTTGTAGAATTTCAAGATCTATCATCATGGCAAGGTAATCCATTCCATTATTGCATGCTTCATTCCTTTCTTTCATCATTTTGGTTTAATTACCTAAACAGGGTTTGACCAAGGCAAACCCCCATGCCTTAACATTCAACATTTCTCTCTTTTTTCTTATTTGTATGCAGATTTAGGTCCTTTGGAAGCCTGGAAATCATTGAAGATCAAGTTACAAGGTTTATAAAGTCCTCTCTTCATTAAAGTTAAAGAATCAATAAAAAATCACTTTCAGACCCAAATCTAACAATTTGAAAAGCAGACACCTATAGGAAGTAGAAGTGTAGATCTAACTACCTAGAATCAAATCCAGATTTTTCTGATTCATGTAGGTGGACTAATTCACCACCCATGGTGAATGAGTCCCACCTATAGGCTTGAAAAGTTATTTTTTCATAATTTAGCTCTCAACAGTCAGAAACCTATTTCTTTAGCTTTTCATCAGAAGTAGGACTAGTTCACCATGCATTGTGAATCAATCCCAGTGGCCTTTAATAGTGACTTCTAGAAAATTATAGAACCTTCCAACAACAATAATCTACCTCCAGGTGCACTTTGATTAACCTCATCAATTTTTGTTATCATTTGTTTAAGTTTCTAGTTCATGTTTGCAATCAACATTGTGTTTTCCAGCATCTAGTATTAGATTAGTTTGCATCCATTTATTTTCATTTGTAAGTATTCAAACACATCTACACACACTTCACATCCATTCCTTAGCGATCCTTACATTAATCTTGATTGAAACATTGTGCATTTTGGTCCATCCTTCCCCTTTTAGGTGAAAAACCCTAAGAGAGCAAGGAAGGATTTGGGTACCAAAATCCTTCATTTCAATAAACTAAATGAGCATAATTATACCTTATTTAAGGTTTTGTAAAGTGTTGTACCACACTTTCACACTAATATATGGTTTTCATCATTAATTGGGCATCATTATGATTTAATTGGCCTTATTTTACATCCACAAGCCTTATGTTGGTGTGAATAAATGTCTTGTATCTAGTTATTTCACTTACTAGGTAATTAGGGGACATATTCAAATGTTAAGTTTACTTAGGTTCTAAGATTCATTCTAGAAGGTGTTAGTTGTCATTAGTTGTTATCTTATCTTTTGACAACTAATACATTTGACCAAGGTAGCTGTGATTAGCTGTCTCATGTCATATGATCAAGAAACTTGTCATAATTTAATGAAATCTTGTATCTCAACTTGGCTATGTAACCAAGGGGTCTCTACTGCATTGTACATTGATTCTTTTTACATTCATTGATAGGAATATAGTTTATTCTTGTCATATTGATCTTCTAAGTATTTTTTGTTTTCCATAGCCCTTTAGATCTTGAGTGTCTATCTCCATAGCCAAATCTTACATGGTATCAAAGAAAATTGAGTGCCTTTGGTTAGTCCTTTTGGAGATCTTGAGTGCAATCTTGTATTTTCTTGAAGAATTGAGTATGTTCTCTTTCATCTTTGGATGATTTGGAGAATTAGAAAAGTGTGATAGAAATACCAGATTCTAGGGGGGTTCCATTTTTGGCCTTATATTGTAAGTGCATTTTGGGAGCTTCTTGCATCAGATTTGAGCTCACCATTACATCTGGAGTGTCCGAGAAAGTCATATTTTCTTTTTGTTTTATCCCATTTGTACATTGGAGGCAAAATATATAAGGGTTTGAAGATTAAAGGTGGTTGCTAGATCCAGGGGGTAGGCATATTTTTAGAGCATTTTTAGCCAAAAAGGACATCACCATCATGCTTAAAAAGGCCAAAAACCTCTAAATCAACTACCAAATCATCAAATTTGGACAAAGTTGTCTAGCGAGGAAAAAAAAATTGTTGGCCAAATCATACGGCCTAGCCATTATGACAATCAGTATGAATTTTAGTTTCAAATTTTCTTTTAATATTCTGCAAAAAAAAAAATTCAAAAAAAATGAAAATACATTTATTATTCGTAGAAATATTTTCTTGTCAAAGTTCTTTTTAAAATCGATATGAAAAATCAAAAGAAAAGTTTTTTTTAACCTATGTACATAGGTATGACATAGTGTAGTACTTGTGCTGAGGTAGGCATTGTGGGGTCTGTATGGCCCATGTGGTGGTACCGTCCCTCCAAAACAAGCCAAAATTAAAAACCAATGGATTCTTTTTCTTGAAAATCGAGTCTCATTATAAAATTCAACAATTGTTTACAAAAACGGTGGCCAGATTAATAAAGATAATTGGAAAATATTTTGGTGGTATATTCTAAAGAATCCAAAAGACATTCTACCAACTAACAAAGAATATTATATCAAACTAGCCATAGTTTTTGCCACTGATATCCCATCAGAATAGTTTGAGCTAGGGAGAACATTCCTTTTCGACAGGCACCAAGCCATCAATTTTAAGTTCATGCAATTCTGTGATGACCAAATGACCATCAAATTTATGCTCAAAGTTTGATGACATCAGTGCCCTTTTGAAATTTTTGGCCACCCTCACAGATAGAGACTTTGATTTTTCAATTCAAGTTTGAAGGCTCATAACTTGGGTTCTTGAGCTCCTTTGTTTGAGATTTTTTTTTTGATTTGGGATATCTTTTAATGCTCTATGCATTGGTGCGAATTGATTCTAAATTTGAAGCATGGATTTTATAGAAAATTCAATTTTTCATAGGTTTTTCTATGTTGTCACCATTTTTGGAACTTCTAGGGCTCGATTTGGGCTTATATAGATTCCTTTTTAGGTGTTTTTTTTTTAAAGTGCATAATTTCTCAAGATCTTCATAGTGGTTCTATCAATTTGTATTCATTATGAGAAAAAAAGTTCTTTCATTACATAGCCTTATTTGGCTTATTTTGGAAATTGTATTATATAGATCATAGTTTGATCTTTTGCATGTTGATCATAGTTTGATCTGGCCTTATTGTGGAAATTGTAAGCATTGATATCAAAAGTCCACTTAGCTATTTCTTGCAAGTGGCAATCATAACTGCACTAAGAATAAAGTGCCAAATCATTTGATTTGGGGGGGGGGTTCTTTGATTGAGTAAATTTGGGGGGGTTGAATTGTGTGATTATTATTTGAGTTCTCTCTTGTGCTCTTCAAATTTTAGCTATGGGTCATCCTAAGTTTCCTTTTTTAACTCCACATAACTATGCAACATGGAAAATAAATGCATGGAGTAAACTAATGGAGAAAGGATTAATTCACTACATTGATGAATCCATTCTAGAACCAGCTGAGCTAAATCTAAAAAGTGAATGGCTCATTATTAAAAGTGCTATGGCTCTTGGAACACTGAGGAAATGTGTTTCTCTTGATCTTACCTTACATATTGATAAGTGTAAATCAACTAAGGAAGCATGGGATAAAATTTCTCAATTATATGGAAAATTTGATGAGATTAGGGGATACAAAATTGATAATGATCTCACTAATTTGGATCCAAATAATTTTGATATAATCAAAGACTATGTACTAAGGCTAATAAACTAAGAGCAGAACTCAAAGATTGTTACTATTGATAAGAAGGATGCATAGTTGGTCTTCAATTTTTCAGATAAGCTTCCTTCATAATATGAATATTTAATTTCTTTTTTTTAGACTCATCGATTGAATATGGGAAGTGTCTATAGTATACCTTCATTTCATTCATTCATAGAGATTTCAAAGCTTGAACAATTAAAGTTGATCACTATGGGTATTCTCAAGTCATGTCCAAGTCACAAGCTTTGGTGGCAAGACATGGGTCAGGATCTAATAAGAAATAGAAGCAATCAAAGAACAAGCCACATAAAGATTGAGAACAATCCTCTTCTCCTCAGCAAGGAGACTCTTCATCATCTTACAAGAAGGGGAATTCACAAAAGAAGGAGAAATTAACTTGTGCATATTGCAAGAGAGTTGCTCATGATGAGCAATGTTGTCATGCTAAGCAAGTTGATGAATTGACTAGTGTCCTCAAGAAAAATAACATCAACTTTCCATCAAAGAAAGGAAAAGGATAGGCACTTATTGTAGCCATAGGATTGTCACTACAATGGATACTTGACTTAGGTGCTACACATCACATGTATTCTAACAGAGAACAATTTTCTTCATTAGAGCCTTGTATAGTACCACACATTCTTACAGACCAGATGATACTTAGGTGGAAGTTCTCAAAAAAGGCTTGGTTGACATGGATAACGGATCATTTGAGAATTTTCTTTGTGCTCCTAACTTGTGTGCCAACCTTCTTTTAGTCTACTAAATCACTGATCTTGGGAATGTGAAGAAAGTTGACTTTTCTATAGACATAGTTGTGGTCAAAGATCTTGAGGATAATTCCTTGGTTGTAGTGGGAAAGGCTAATCATGAGACTCAGTTATATCAAATTTCTCACTTTGTACCATGTTCTCCTTTTACAACATTTCTTACTCATTCAAATTTAGTGAGTAAGCTATGGTATGAGTAGTTTGGACATATTAACTACCGCTATCTTCAACAACTTAGCTCACAAGATATGGTCATAGGTATCCCTCACATCAACTTTTTAGAAGGTTTTTGTCCAAGTTGTGCTATGGGTAAGCATTTAAAAGAGAATTTTGATAAAGGGAATCTTAGAGGGCTTTAGAATTCCTTCAATTGGTTCATAGTGATCTAGTAGGACCATTTCCATTTTTGTCCTTTAGCAAGGCTCACTATGTACTCATCTTCATTGATGACTACTCCAAATTCACTTTGTTCTACTTTCTTTGCTAAAAGAATGAAGTCTTTGACGAGATTCAAACCTTCAAGTCTCATTTTGAGAAGCAATTTGGAAATTATATCAATATTCTTCTTACTGAAAAATGGTCGAGAATATGTGAAACATAATATTGTGCAATTCTATACTCTTGAAGGGATAAATCTTCAATATTCAATTGCATACACACCACAACAAAATGGTGTTGGTAAAAGGAAAAATAGGACACTCAAGGAAATGGCTAGCTGCACGATTCATGATCATTCTCTTGGTTCAATTTTTTTTTTGGTTGAATCCATTAATTTTTCTACACACATTTAGAATCATGTTCCCCATAAGGCATTGAAAGACATGACTCCTTTTAAGGCTTTGTGTGGTAGAAAAATGATTGTGCGACATTTTTGAGTTTTTGTCTCTCCAACTTTGGCACACATTCCTCTAAAGAAGCACAAGGTTTTGGAACCTAAAAGAAGTCCTTGCATCTTTTTTGGATTTCCAAATGGTGTCAGAGGGTATCGATTCTTGGATCGAGAGACATATGAGCTCTTCATAGAGAGTATTTTTTTCTTTGATTAAATCTCTCCTAGCTTGACCTTTGATCCTCCTCCTATTTCCTCCATAGTGGATTCAGATGATAGTGACTTAGATGATTCTAACTCACCTCCTACTTGCAGGGTTGCACCTTCGTAAGGTTTTCATTCTAAGGTTCAAGATTCTTGTCCTTCATTCCCATCATCTTCATAACCTTGTTGGGCTTGATAGAATCTTGAGTAAGTAGGAGTTATTGTTGGGGATCCTACAAACACTTGAAGGACTTGGTCACAACATTAACATCTTCCACATTTCTACACTTCTATTGCTTTAGATCCACAATCCTTTAAGGAGACCTTAGCCATTCCTGAATGGGATTCGACGATGGAGGAACAATATAGTTCCTCGATGAGGAATCACACATGGGAGTTAGTTCCTCTTCCTATGGATACAAAAATGGTTTGATGTAAGTGGATCTATCAGACCAAATATCCAACGGATGGAACAATGGACAAGTTCAAATATGACTTGTGGCCAAAGATTTCTCACAAGTTCTTGGTATTGATTACACATAGACCTTTTCCCTTGTTGCTAAGATGAAATCCATTCATTTGACTCTTTCCATTCCAACAACTCATGGATAGGTTGTCTATCAAATGGATGTGAAGAGTGCATTTCTTCATAGAGATCTTGTAGAGGAGATTTACATGGAGCATCCATATGGATTTTTTTAGGATTCTTCTTTGGTTTGTAGATTGATGAAGTCTCTCTATGGCCTGAAGAAGGCCCCTTGGGCTTGGTATGACAAGATTGAGTCCTTTCTTCTCTTGACAACATTCTCGAGGTTCCACTTGAATTCAAATGTATATATTTTTCAATAGGATGACTCTCATTTACTTCTTATTCTCTATGTTGATGATTTCATCATTAGTGAGAGTCCATCATCCATCATTGGTAGAGTCAAATCTTCTTTGCATGACATGTTTTCTATGACTAACTTGGAACTTTTGCATTACTTTTTGGAGATTGAGATCACACAATCCTATTTCAGGATCACTCTTTCTTAGTCCAAGTAAGCTCTTTACCTATTAGCTCAGTTCCACATGTCTAAACTTGTAAGGGTGCACCTACTCCCTTTATGTCAAGAGTAAAACTTCAGGCCAAATGTTCTACTCCACTTATTAATGCCACTTGTATTATCAGCTTATTGGGAGCCTCATCTACTTGAATCACACACACCTTGATATTTCCTTTTCCATTGGAATCGTTTCATGCTTCATGCAAGAACCACATGAGGTTCATTGGAAAGTTACGAAATACATCTTGCATTACATACAGGGTAAACATCATTATGGGATTCACTATGTAATAGGTACAAGACTCTTGACTTAGTTGGATATACAGATTCTGAGTGGGCTAGTGATCTTGATGATCATAAGTCCACTTTTGGCTATAACTTTCATCTTCATTTTTTCCCCATGTGTTGGCATAGTAAGAAGAAGCATGCTATTTTGCTCTATTCGACTAAGGTTCAGTATCAAGGAGTTGTTAATGCTGCTACTAAGTCTATTTGGATTTACAATAGTCTAACTGAGTTTGGCTTCACCATTCCATAGCCCATAGTCCTCCATTGTGACAATCAAAGATCCATCTAGATCTTGAAGAACTTGGTTCAACATATAGACCAAACACATTGAGATCCATATGCACTACATCAAGGAGCTGATATAGGAGCATTTCATTGATTTACATCATTGTCCTACATTAGAGTAGGTTGTAGATATCTTCACCAAACCCTTCAGTAAGAGTACATATCACCATTTGTGAGCTCTCTTGGGGGTGTAGGATTTTTCTTTTGGGTGGTAACTTGACCTCTTCATTCTCTATCATGGGGGGAATTTTTCCTCACTCAAGGATTTGTCCTTCTCATCTTTTTTTGAGAGTAGTTTTTTGTTTTGTTTCTCTCTTTTTGGGAGGAGTTTTCTCCCACTAGGTTTTCTCCTTTTCCCCGTTTGTGATGGATTGCATTGCATTATGGGTAGCTAACATGGTCTCGTAGTTGGGACCATTATTTGAGTCATTTGCATGAAAATATTCCCCCTAAGTTGCACTTAAGGGAGCATGTTGGAGTGAATAAATGTCTTGTACCTAGTTATTTCACTTACTATGTAATAAAGGGATATATTCACATGTTAAGTTTACTTAGGTTCTAAGATTCTTTCTAGAAGCTGTTAGTTGTTATTAGTAGTTATCTTATCTTTTGACAACTACTACATGTGACCTAGGTAGTTGTGATTATTTGTCTCATGTAATATTATTAAGATACTTGTCATAATCTTATGACATCTTGTATCTCACCTTGTCTATATAACCAAGGGATCTCTACTACATTGTACATTGATTATTATTGCATTCATTGATAGGAATATAGTTTATTCTTGTCATATTGATCTTTTGATTATTTTGTGCTTTCCATAGGCCTTTAGATCTTAGGTACCTATCTCCATAGCCAAATCTTACATCTTAATTAATGCATCTTTCTGAGGATAATCTTGACATTTAAACCAACATCCAATCATAATTCATGTCTTTTTAGTTTGTGCGGCCTAGATTTAGTGATCTGGGACTCATACACCACCTTCCAGGGCATATGAGTCCCACCTAATTTTTGGGGCATGGATCCTAATTTCACATGAATATAAGTAGTTTTGAAAAATGTGTCCCATAGTTAAGCCTAATGGGACTCATACACTACTATAATATGAGTCCTATGTGGCCCAAAATCAAATTTAATGCAAATTCTTGGTGGGATTTTATTCTCCTAGATCTATTGTCAGCTTGTAGTGTTATAATTTTAGTATATTTGGCATAAAAAAGTATAAATACAAGATTATTTCACTCATTTTCACCTAAGCATTCATGAGATCACCCTAAGCCTTCAAGTGTTCATGCATTATAGAAAATTAATGATAAAGAGAGCATTCAAGAGTCTACAAGAGAATTCAAGAGCCTTCAAGAGTTTTTTATGAAGAATTTAGGAGCATTATTAAAGCATCAAGCATCATGTCAAAGTCATCATGCATCATGTTTTTTTTGAGCTAACATTTGTGATGTAGGGTTTTATGATTCAAGCAAGTATTCAATTCAAGATCTATCACATTCAAGCAAGAGTCAAGATCTAGATCCATTGGAGCCATTTCATACATGTTTATAGCACTTTATTGCTAGGGTTTGGTGAGTTCTAACATTGCAAGTTGTTCATTCACCATTCCTTCATTTCATTTAATTACATTACAAGGTTTGATTACCAAAATGGGGTTTGACCAAGGAAAACCCCTTTCTATTAACAAAATAACATTTTTCCCTCTCTTTAGTGTGTGATTTATAGATCTAGGTTGAATAAATATTCAAGAGCATGTTTGGAGAAAGTTTTCAAAGTGTTCAAAATTTTCCAAGTTGTCACATTACCTACAAGATCATTGAGGGACTTCTACAGTGTAGAATTTGACAATCTAGACCCAGAAATCAAGTTGAGAAGATCAAGAAAAGATTGAAGAGAAGATTTAGATCTTGATTCTCTAAAAAAATCCAAATTGGACTGACATGCCACTTCTAGTGTATGAGTCCCAGTTTAGTGAAATTTCTATATTTTAGGTGTTTCAGATATATCTCTGCCAGATTTCTATTCCTACCTAGAAACCCTAATCTGGGACTAAATTGCCCAAACTAGTGTATGAGTCCCATTCTACATTAATCTCAATTTTTTTAGCATTTCATATCTTCATTCAAGATCCTATAGGTTTCCAGGTGCACATATCTAGTTTCTTAGCTTTCTATTATGCTTTGCATTCATTTCTAGGTCATTTAGTGAAGTCTTGCATATGTTTATGTTTTGTCACTAAAATTTGCATATCATTATTCTTTCCAAGCCCTATCTTTGTGGTGAACCCCTCTTTAGTCCCTAATTAGACCCTAGGACACCCTATTGCAAGATCTCTTTCCGCTATTTCATCCTTGGATTGAGATCTTTAGGGTTTCCTAGAATAAGAGTGTAGAAGATTGTTGCTTTGTATCCTAAACCATAGCCTCTAACAATTTTCCACCTTTTAGTTTATTATGTCCCATTTCAAAAAAAAATTATCCATCATTTAAAGAATTTGAAAGACAAGTAAAATCAATACATGAAATTTAAATGTGAGATAAGTGTGCAATAATGCAAATCATGTAAACTAATGATTGAAAATAAGTGCAATATGTATCAAGTAAAATATATTGAATTTGATAATTTTGATAACAATATTGGCTTAGATTTGACATAAAAAATACACTTACCCCTAGAATGGGAAAGTGATATTATTATGTGGCCCTATATGAGTTAAAAAAATTTAGTAAGAACACAGGTCACTAGAAATGCCACATATGTGCTCAATTTGGAAGCATGTACATGTAATGGTCAAGGAAATACCTAACACTAGTGGTGAGAATTTTTAACACATGGCATAACATGTAGTCAATAGTGTAAGGATATAGTATCCCTAATGTAACTCAAGATAGAAAATGTTCAATTCATATGAGTAGACAAGGAGATAGGTAAATCATAGTGCAAGATGACCCACACAATGGTAAGTTAGTTTTTATGATATGGAACTTAGGTCATATGAGTGTAATAGTGTAGAATGTGATTTTAAGAGCACATGTGAAGGTAGTTACCACCACATGTGTTATATAATGTGAAAAGGAACGAAATATTTGTAGTGGGAAAGGGTCATCAAAAGTGTATAGTCGTCTAGGTGATGGTGTAAGATGGCTTGACTGGGTTGATAAAATAATGTGATCATATATATAGTGCAAAATTTACACCATAATCCAAAATCAAGTCTAGTATATGAATTTCACTTGTAATATATGACAAGGAAGAAATTATAAGTGCTTGGGTAAGTGATGTTATTCACGCTATAATCCTAAATATTAATCACATATTTCATTTTGTAGAAAATAAGGTGTGATTTCTAAACATATTTGATTAGGATAAATGGGATTCTCATGTGTGGGTGGGGAAAATATTTATTTATTATATATTGTTAGAGAATTTTGAGATATGGTGTAAATAGAGATGAATAGGGAGATTACATTGATAAGATCAATTTAAGGAGTAAGAAATCATGATATTGCTATCAGGATTCAACCGTGTAGTTTCGAGTCAAACTCATTGACCCATGTTTCATGAGTAGTGGTTCATAATAACCCATATCTCATGATAATGAATGTTCCACTTAGCACTCATTACATCTAGGTGATGCTCACAGAGGTGAAGCATTAGGCATTCCCAAGAGGTCACCCATCCCAGTACTACTCCAACTCAAGTGCGCTTAACCACAAAGTTCCCTCCAAGGTTAAGCTAAATAGGGAGACTACATTAATAAGCTCAAATTCAAGAGTAATAAATCATAATATTGCTATCAAGATTCAACCATGTAGTTTTGATTCAAACTCATTGACCCATGTTTCATGTATAGTGGTTCATAATAACCCATATCTCATGATAATGAATGTTCCACTTAGCACTTATTGCATCTAGGTGATGCTCATAGAGGTGAAGCATTGGGCCTTCCCAGGTGGTCACCCATCCCAGTACTACTCCAACTCAAGCACAATTAACCACAGAGTTCCCTCCAAGGTTTTCTTAGCTTTCATTGCATCTAGGTGATGCTCACAGAGGTGAATCATTGGACCTTCCTAGGAGGTCACCCATCTCAATACTACTCCAACTCAAGCTTGCGAGCTAGAGTAGTACTAGGATGGGTGACATCCCAGGAAGGCCTAGTGAAGCATCACCTAGATGCAATGAGTGCTAAGTGGACCATTCATTATCATGAGAGATGGGTTCTTGTGAACCACTACTCATGAAACATGGGTCAATGAGTTTGACTCAAAACTACATGGTTGAATCTTGATAGCAATATCATAATTTGACATGTTGTGGAAAATACCTCCTACTCATCAAGTAATAAATCATCTTCATAATTTTGTGGATGAAATAAATATTGAATACCATCATGGAGGACATAATATTGGGTTCTTAATAAACTTTACTATTATTGTTGAGAAAATTTTATGAGATTAATGAGAATATCACATAAAGTGTACAAATTTATGTCACAAAATTATAGACATGTGATTAACCATGAAATATAAAAGATAAAATTGATAAAAAATTATAATAAATTAAAATTAGTAATCACATAAGACCAAATATACATGGAGAAACCCATTTGAATAAAAATCCACCACCAAGGAGATGCCATTCTTATAAAGTATAAATATTTACAAAATTGCAATCCATTATATCTTGTTCAATTTGGAAACATTATAGTAGCACAAAATTATCTACAAATAACCCATGAAATACTTCTATCCCAGGTCTCCAATATATAGACTTCATGAGGTACAAAAAAAACCAAAAATAAATACTATGGACCCAAACAAGGTCCCAAAATATCATGATATGCATTTCAATGATGATATTATCTATCATTAACTTTTGGTATACAAAATGATTTTCTTTTGGAAAAATATCTAGAATTAAGTAAACCTTTACCTCCAATCCAAGGTTCTGGGTAATTTATCCATGCATTTGTTATAATAGGATTATAAACATACAAATCCTTCATCATCTACATTCCTACTATAGTGTATAAAAAAGTAACCCTTTTTCATACTTAATTTGGGAATGAATAATTAATAATAAAATGGACTTAATGATGCCTTATTTAGGGTGTTGTAAAGTGTTTCTTTACACTTTCACATTAATATAGGGTTTTATTAACTAATTGAGGTTAAATTAATTATCCCCTTAAATTCAAATTCAATCCTAATTTATTAAATTTTCTAAGGGATAAAACCCAACACTCTTAAATAATACATAAAACATAATTTACAAGAAATGTGTCTTAGGAGAGTGACCTAGGACCCATTCACCACCTAGTGAATGGGTCCTCACTAGGTCCTAGGACCCCCTTTTGACATGAAATTTCACATCCCCCAAAATGTGTCCTAGTTAAGTATGCTAGGACCCATTCGTCCTATGGAAAATGGGTCCTCATTTAACTTAGGATTACCCCTTGGGATATGTTTTTGGTGGAATTTTGTTGATTTCAAATCCTAGATCTGATGTTAGCTTGTGTTATTTGAATTTTAGGATTTAATCTTAAGTATAAATATAAGGTTTTTCACATAGTTTTGGGTATGTACAGGATCATTATGGGCCAAAAAGTGGCGATATGTAAGTGATATGATGGCCCATGTGGCTGACGACTTTTTTTTTACCAAAAAATTATGAAACGAAAAGGGTTTTTAAAGGAGATTCTCAGCTTTCCACCAATATAAATTATGTTTTACTTTGAACTTAATAAATAATTATTATTCATTTTCTATTTGAATTACAACTGATTGATAGGCTGATTGAAAAACATCAATAGATTTCAAACAGTATCACATTTTTTGAACCCCAAACATGCGTCACATACTATAGGATTAAAAAAAGAAAAAATGAATTTCATTAAGTTTTAACCAAGTTTAGGTGGTCAGACATACAATTTTTTTATATTTTTTAAAATTTGCAATAAAAATTCATAATTAATTATTTACATAGAAAAAATTACCAAAAGTATGCATCACATCTGACATGAGTCCTCTATTTATATCTAAAATTTTATAAAAAATATTATCATTTTATTGTGGTTAGGTGGTCGACATACACCTACTTATTTTTCACCTGAAATTTAAGTATTATTGTATTGAAATTTCAAATTTTCACCAAATAGATTTTTATTTTTTAAAATATACCTAGTAGTTTAGAAACTACATTCAATTTGCTACAAATTTTATTCTTACATATTTTTGAAATAATATAGATAAATTATTCAATTTTTATGTCAAGTTGCCTAACCATGATTTTTATAAAAAAATTTCCACTTAAGGGCCTATTTTTTCCATGATGACCTCCACATACCCTTTCATCTAATCAATCCTATCAAATTCAAGTATTCGAGAATTATAGAAAATTCATGATATCAAGAGTTCACAAGAGCATTCAATCTAATTAAGAATTATCAAGTCGAATTAAGAATTTAATTTTTCCATTCCATCTATTGCAACATTATGAGATCTTAGAATCACTTGGATGTTGAAGGCTTTAAATCCTTAAGTTATATCCCATACTTTGTGGCGTTAAGATCACATTCATACATTTTTTGAAGCTGATGTCCCTCTTATTTGTTTTATATCTGGCTTTGAGTCTCCAAATACATTTAACCTTTTCATTCCCATTTTCTCCTTGAGACTCAAACCATGCACTAGGTCGTCATACTCAACTTCATTATTTATATAGGAAAAATAGAATCAGAAAGCTCTGAGAGTTTCAACTTTGATAGGGGACATTTGACATAGAAAAAATGGTCTCTTGCTTGACATGGGAATAATGCATGATAAATTGTCCTTAACAAGGCCTTGATTTGATGTTTCTAGGTGTTTTTCACACCCACACTAGGTCTTGGACCCTTTAAAATACATTTAACGATGTTTTTCAAAGGTGTTGTAAAGTATTCTAAGATACTTTCATCCTTTCCTAGACTTAATAAACCTATTTTTACCCTAATTCAAATTATAAAACATATTTAATTGCATCTTCACATCAATCTAGAAGGCTTGTAAAATAAATATAATGTTAAACTAGTGTTGTAATGTGTCTTTCACATTCACATTGGTTCTTGTGCCTTCCTAGGCTATGTCGACCTTATTTTAGTGTTGTAAAGTGTATTTAATCACACTTTCACATCAAATTATGTGTTTGAAGCCCTAGTTGACCTTTACATCATCATTAATAGGCCCTTATTAACCCATATTATGCATCCTAAGGCTTAAATTGATCAAATGACTGATAAAGTTGCAATTTAAACCTTATTTCCTTATCTCCTGGCATCTTAGCTGTCAAAATGGCCCCTATGTGACCCATTTTTCATCCATGCAGAAGTTCCATCAAGGTGGGACCCATTCACCATGGGTGGTGAATGAGTCCCATTTGGCTCAATTTTGACCTTTGAGTAGGAAAAAAGTGAAATTTAAGTTTAATATTCTTTCATGTCAGCCTTGAGGATCTAATTAATAGGTGAATAAGGTGAAATACCTATAAATATAAGTATTTTAACCCTAATTCACATCTCTTATCATTCATTCATTCATCATTCTTGCATCTCAAGTCAAGCAACTTATAGTTTCATCATTTCAAATCACCAAGATATCAATTTTCATACATTCAAAGGTAGATTCTTTGTGTTTCACTATAGAAATTGAAGATCAAGCATCATGGAAAGTTATTGACTTCATTATTTCATGTTTCATTACATTTTTTCATCAATTTGGTTTAATTACCTAAAAGAGGTTTGAACAAGGCAAACCCCCATGCCCTAACATTCAACATCTCTCTCTTGCCTTGTGTGTTTGTAGATTTAGGTCTTTTGGAAGCTTGGAAGTCACTTTTAGACCCGTAAATCAGAGTTTCAAAAGTGGACACCTGTAGAGAATCAAATTGTAGACTGAGAGCTCTGGATTCCACCTTTGAATATTTAGAAATTCAAAAGTGGACTCATCACCATGGGTGGTGAATGAGTCCCACTCCAAGGTTAGTTTTTGGTTTTCTGCATTTTAGATGCCCTTTTGTATGAAACAGGTTCCAACTCACTTTTGTAACACTATTACTGATTCACCTAGAATAGAAAATGAGTCCCACCAGGCTTGAAAACTAGCATTAGTAGCATTTCAAATTTCATTTATAGCCTCCTTCTAGATCCTAGGTGCAAACTTTTAGTTTGGTTCATTTCTGTTAAGTTTTGCATTCATTTCTAGTTCATTTTTGCATTACAAAATGTGTTTTCAAACAATCTACATTTCTTTTTTTTTTACATAAATAATCAATCTTATCAGTTTCTTGCATTCAAGCATTGTATCTAGGTGTATTACATCCATATTCCATTGATATTGCATTGAATTTGAGTGTAGACATAAGCATTTTAGCCCATCTTTCTCCTTCTAGGTGAAAATCCCTAAGAGAGCTAGAAAGATCTTGGACACCTAAAATCTATGCTACATTTTGGTGAACCTACTTTTGGAACATCTTATTTTCTACTTTGTAGTTCATTTTCATCCTAATTCTAGCTTGCATTAAATTTTCATTGGTTAATTTGCATCTAGCATTTCAAATTTTTACATTAGAGAAAAGGTCATTTAGCTTGCATTTTTACATATAATTTCCTTAAAAAATTCTTAAATTTTGCATCTCTATCTTATTTTTGCATCATACAACCTCAAGCACATAAAAAAAATTCAAAATCTCTAAAAAAATTTCAAAAAACCAGTACGAGGACTCATTCGCCATACTGGACGAATTAGTCCCTGTCCATATTTTTGACTATCTATTACAACATTAGAAAACTCATTTCTATGCTTCCTAAGCTTCCTAGTATCATATAGTATAAGTTTGAAAAGTTTTTGGAACATTTTTTTTATGCATTTAGCTTAGAAACATCATTTAGATTACTCATTCTTCAAATCACTTCAATTGCAAACATCCTTACATTTGAAAATGCTTCCATTTCTACAATTTAGCATCACATTGATAAAAGTTCTTTTCACTTTTTCATATACAATGTTTGTATTCCTCAAAATTTGCATAAGTTGGTTAAAAGTGCTTTCCATTATTGCATGTACATTGTTTTTATTCTTCAAATCTGGCATACATTGGATAAGAATGTTTTGTACCTTTGCATACACATTGTTCATCTTGTTGAAACATTGCGTGAACTGGTTACATGTACTTTTCATTTTTATTCAAACAATGCTAGTCCCTTCAATATTTAGACATGCTAAGAAACATTTCTTATTCCCTCCCTATAAGAGTGTCTTTTTGAAAGAGACTACAACCTTGGACATTCCTAATGATCATATTTGTTTCTCTCCTAATATCTCTCCTATTGGTGACAAAGACATTTTAGTAGAAGAACCAATTCATGAGTGTTTTGATAATTCTAGTTGTTTCTCTCCTCTTACCTATCTTAATGAAAAATAAATTGATAAATAAGGCCATACAACCATAGGTACTCATGACAACAACATTTTTTCTTCTTCTAGTATCTCTCCTAGTTGTGAAGTAGATAATTTGATGTTAGACAACACAACTGATGAAGGCCATGAATATCTTAGTTTTCCCCCTTCACCTAATAACTCTCCTAGGAAAAATATAATGATGCAAGACAATCATAACATGAAATCCAAATCCCCTTCATTGACACATCATGCCAAAATTCTAGAGGTTATCACAACACAAGTGGGCTCTCCTTTAATTAGTGAGATTCTTAAGTCACCTTCCATTAGTGAATCATACAAAAAAATTAGAGATGTCTTGAAATCCAGGATGCAATCTACTCATAACAATTTTTTGCACCTACTAAGTTTAAATTTAGTGACTCAAACATCTAGGGGACCACACAACACTCCTACACCATTACCTTTTCCTAAAATAGTGCCTAGTGTTTAAGATCTTAAAAAAATCCTGCTAATATATCTGTATGGGAACTCATTCAATTCTCATCGGCAGTCAAACTTCTTTTTCACAAAATTTTGGAAATATAGAAGGAAGATATCTAATCTTACATAAAATTGAATCATGTAACTTCCTCCCCTCATCCCATCCAAGCCACCCAGTCAAAAATCACATTCCCTAAACATGAATTACCCCCACTTGAGATTCAAAAAAAAAACTCTCCCTTGATGATAAAGGTGATCATTAATGAAACTTTAGTTCCGCATACTCTCATCAACAGTGGAGAAGAGATTCATGTTTGTAGCATGGACCTCCTACACAAACTTGGCATAGAAAAAAATCTCACTCAACTTAATGATGTTCATATTCATGGCTTTGACAATGTTCATAGGCAACCACTTGGGATGATCACATTACCTATTGAGGTTGGACCTGTAGTGTTTCCTACCTCTATTCATATCATGCAAGGACCCCTTCCATACAATCTTCTCCTAGGGAGACCATAGATTCATGCTATGAAAGGATTCCCATCTACCCTTCAACATGTCATGAAGTTTGAATACAACAAAAATATATACATGATTGATGCAGATGAGTGAAATTATGCATCAACTAATCACAATACTTTCAACTCCCCTAATCCTTTCACTCCTAGGTCAAAACTTTAACCTATACAAGTTGGTCCTAAATCTTCACCTACAACAAAACTCTTTCATGATAATGGGGGGTCATTAGATTCTACACCTTCTTTCCATAACATTTCCAAAATCTCACCCTCATGGTCCAAAGAGTCATATACAAATGATTTCTTTTCAAACAAAAGTTCTAATAGTGATTGGAGTTTCACACCTACCTTTAAGGAAGGGTGTGCAATATCCCACTCTCAACCCAAACAACCTTGTGTTCCATTGGCTAAACTTAGTTCTACCAAATCACCCCATGGTGGTAATGGGGGAAATATAACTCCCATCCCTCATGCAACAACGAAATATAACATTAAAAAGGATTTGTGTTCTTGTAAAGCAACCACTCCTAACAAACACACAACCCCTTCATCTAACTTGGAAGATTGTTATGGTATCAATAACAATCCTCGTCCTACACATGGATACAATGAACACATGAACCAAGATGACATACCATACTCTTTCAAGAAAGATCTAGGGGTATCTCCCTTATCTCCAAAGACTTTTCACAACAATAACATTAAACCTCTCAAGGAGTGTGGTGCTCTTCCTTGTGTGGGTGCACCTAATTCCTCTACTTGATACTCACTTTCATCCATTCTAGGATCACTTTTATCTTTCACTAAGTTGGGGCAAGGGGTTTGATATCATTGTCCTCATATGTCACTTGTGGTTTCCTCCTTTGGCTAGTCATTAACCTTTCATGAATACATAAGAGCAAGGTCAGGATGTGGATGACATACCTTAAGTTGGCTTGCATATGAAATACTTCTCTTTTTCATGACATAGCTTCCTCAAAACATATGACTTGGCATAGGGCTTTCCAAGTAAGCTCTCATGTCCTCTTCTACTTTAAAATACTTTCTCATAGTACAAGTGCTCGCAACTACTTTAAAGTGGGAGCATACATCACCACTCACATTTCATTGTGTGATTTATTTCTTCTTGCGATGCATCCTTTTCTTGGCAGAGTCATTGGGTTTGATTCCCTCCAAGAGCATGATACTTCTTTTAACTTATCCTCTCTTGGAGACATTAAGCATGATGTTCCCTAGGATGAGACCTTGCACAAACTAAGCAAAATCCCTTTGAACATTCCTTATACTATTCTACATTAACATTGTCTATGAGTGTCAAGCATACAAAGTTTTGCTTACCTCATAGAGCTCAAAATGACATTGAATCTTCTTTATGGTTCCTTATTAAAGTGATTAGGAGGTATAAATTTGATATGGTTGAGTGGGAAGCCCACTCTAAGGCATGACTTTCCCAATAGCCACCTATGTATTTTATGAGTACATAGCAACTAGTGTATGTATTTCACCTTTTGGGCTTCCTCACCTGGTAGACAACCAAGAGTTCCATTACCCTAGAGTGATTATGCATCCTCTTTTTGAACAAACAACCTAGATTTGATCCACAACTAGTTGGACAAATGATCGAATCTTGATCTATCTTTTAACTTTCATCTTTCTCTTTTTCCTAGTTCTTGCCATTACATGATTTTATCTTGATAATTTAGGATGTTGGATCCTGGGGGTTTGCACATACTCCTTGGATCTTTGTCATTCTTTCTCATCTACATTTGTACACTCAAATATCTCTTGAATGTCTACTTTAGTGTGAGCTTGAAGCAAGTTCATCCTCTCACTAAAGTGGGGGCTAAATGTGACATAGAAAAAAGGTTTTCTTGCTTGACATGGGAATAATTCATGATAAATTGTACTTAACATGGCCTTGATTTGGTGTTGCAAGGTGTTTTTCACATCCACATTAGGTCTTGGACCCTCTCAAATACATCTAATATTTTTTTCAAAGGTGTTGTAAGATACTTTCATGCTTTTCTAGACTTAATAAACCCATTTTCCCCTAATTCAAAATTAGAAAACACATTTAACTGCGTCTTCACATCAATCTAGAAGGCTTGTAAAATAAACTTAATGCTAAACTAGTGTTGTAATGTGTCTTTCACATTCACATTTGTTCATATTCCCTCCTAGGATATGTGGACATTTTAGTGTTGTAAAGTGTATTTAAACACACTTTCACATTGAATTATGTGTCCCAAGCCCTAATTGACATTTGCATCATCATTAATAGGTCCCTATTAAACCATATTGTTCATCTTGAGGGTTAAATTGATCAAATGATCAACAAAGTTGCAATTTAAACCTTATTTCTTTATCTACTAGCATCTTAGTTGTAAAAATGGCCCCTATGGGACCCATTCACTATCCATGGAAAATTAGTCCCATCCAGGTGGGACCCATTCACCATGGGCAGTGAATGAGTCCCATTTGGCTCAATTTTGACCTTTGAGTAGGAAAAAAGTGAAATTTAAGTTTAATATTCTTTCATGTTAGCCTTAGGGATCCAATTAATGCATGAATAAGGTGAAATTATTATAAACATAATTATTTTAACCCTAATTCACATCTCTTATCATTCATTCATTCATCATTCTTCTATCTCAAGGAAAGCAACTTAGGGTTTCATCATTTCAAGTCACCAAGATATCAATTTTCATACATTCAAGGGAAGATTCTTCATGTTTTGTTACATACATTCAAGATCAAACATCATGGAAATTTATTGACTTCATTATTTCATGTTTCATTAAATTATTTCATCATTTTGGTTTAATTACCTAAAAGGGGTTTGACCAAGGCAAACCCCCATGCCCTAAGATTTAACGACTCTCTCTCTTGCCTTGTGTGTTTGTAGATTTACATATTTTGGAAGCTTGGAAATAATTTAAGATTTCATTGCAAATTTTTTTAGGTATTCTTTTCATTGTTTGAGGAAAATTATTCATCAAAAGTCACTTTTAGACTCATAAATTAGAGTTTCAAAAGTAGACACCTGTAGAGAATCAAAGTGAAGACTGAGAGCTCCAGATTCCACCTTTGAATATTCAAAAATTCAAAAGTGGACTCATTCACCATGGGTGGTGAATGAGTCCCACTCCAAGGTTAGTTTTTGGTTTTTTTCATTTTTAGATACCCTTTTATCCAAAATAGGTTCCAGCTCAGTTTTGCAGAACTAGGACTGATTCACCCAAAATGGAAAATTAGTCCCACCAGACCTAAAAACTAGAATTAGTATCATTTCAAATGTAATTTCCATCCTCCTTCTAGATCCCAACTGCACACTTTCAGTTTGGTTCATTTCTGTTAAGTTTTGCATTCATTTCTAGTTCATTTCTGCATTATACAATGTGTTTTCAAACAATCTACATTTCATTTATTTTTCTTTAATAATCAATATATATTATTAGTTTCTTGCATTCAAACATTACATCTAAGTTTATTACATCCATATTCCATCCATATTGCATTGACTTTGAGTGCAGATATACGCATTTTGGCCCATATTTCTCCTTTTAGGTGAAAAACCCTAAGAGAGCTAGAAATATCTTGGACGCCTAAAATCTATGCTACAAGGCACTAGGTGGGTATCAGCTTTTGAACCTACCTTACATTTCACACCATAAAAGGGTAGAGTCTACAAGCTTGATTCATCATTTGGGATTTCATGCTGGCTATCTTAAACTTTGGTCACTTAAGGGATGACTTGATCTTTATCATAAATCAAATATGTGTTAAGGCTAGTAACATCATAATTTTGAATGGATCACTCCTCATGAATTCATTTATAAAGACTTCTTCTTATGGGTTCCTATCTCTAGTTTTTTCTTCATGTTCTAATTTCTCCACACAATGCATTTCATTTTTTGAAAAAGATGTTTGTATGGCCTCAATTTTTTTCACAACATCCTCTAATATGTGCTCTGAGTGTAAATATTATGATAATAATGTCATCTTGGCACCATTATTATTCCTTAGAATTAAATGTGACCAATCTAGAGATAAATATCGTTGGCATATTGTTGTCATTGATATCAAAGGGGATAAGGTGTGTGATGGAATTTATACTATATGAAGGGAGTGCTAGAATTAATATCAAAATGTTGTCATTAATTTCTAAGTGAGATATGGTATGACAAGGATCTAGTTAAGGAAGATGGAATGGTAGCTTGAAAATTTTCTCAAAATGTTGCATTGTTGTCATGCAATTTTGACATGGTACTATAGTAAATTCTTTTAGACATTTGAAGTGAAATCAAAGCTAGATTCGACATCTAGGTTTTCTAAGAGCTTCTTAGAAATGTTTATTGAAGGTCCAAAAGATAAAGGTTGTGCTCTGAGCTAATATATTTGTGCTCTTGGCATAAATTAGGGTTTTTCAGTTAAGCCCTAATGATTGTAGTCATGATGCCTTAACAGTCTTTCTATTTTACTATTGGCTACTTGTTGGAGGTTGCAAGTTGCATAAGTTATAACTTATGCATTTAACCTTGTTTGATGATTGACCCCATCACCTAGTCACCTAGTTGATATCATAGATATGTTCTTTTGGATATCAAATGGTGCATGTTGAAAGTTAGTAGACTTGAAAGTTATCGCTAGATCTCATGCATTGTGGAAATCCATTCGAAGTTGGCTTGTAGTTCAGCAATGTATGGTGGAGATGCTTTAATGGTTGTGATCTAGTCAATCAAACAGTACCCACCAACTTGTTATATTTATGGTAGGACCTGAGTAAGCCTCGTAGGGAAGTGAGGAACATTCATGATTATAAAAGGATTAATTGAATAATGCACAATGATGATGAAGAAAACCTTGGCTAGTCCAACAACACATGGCATCATCACTTCACATCACTATTTTGAAGTGAAACATTTTGAGAATTGGGCCATGAGCAATGCTAGTGGAAAGTGACATCAACAAGGATAGGTGTTCAAAGGTTATTGCATCCTTGGGTGTTAGTGCATCGTACTTACATATCCCTGAGACACAAATTTTTCAGCAATGAGTGATGAGTGTTGACTATTAGTGGAGTATGACATTAGAGAAGGACACATGGCACTTTTCCAACCCGTGGAGATTTAGTGGGCTCATTTTTAGTACTAGTGGCATAGTGAGGGATGACATAGATTGAATGATAGTTAATCTGATGGTGATTTCTATGCCTCTTCACATCAAAGAAATGGATGTGGATGTTCTACATGTTATGGCGATATGTGATGACTATGGAGATGAGATCAATGGAGGAGGTTTAAATACCATTTATCAAATGGTCATGTTTTAAAGATATGAAAGTGAATGAAGAATATAGGATCATGGTGAAAAGGTAGTTGATTGATGGTTTAGATTTGAACATGAAGGTGTCAAATGGCTAAATCCATGTAAACAAGGTTTTATCTTGCAAACTGACATGGAGATGAGAATTAAATTATCTACCTACTTTGATGATAGATGTAGTATGATTTGATATATAGAGTAGTGACAAAAATATCCATAAAGGCAAGGATCAAGATCAAATTAGATAAATATATGGATTCATTAATTGCATATCCAATCCTAGGGTTTGACAAAGAGAATGAAGGAAAATTCTTTGTACTAGAATTTAATGTTGTGTGGCTCGATACAACTGCATGATAGTGGAGAAGATATTCTGAACCCTAACAAAATATTTTTAGGTGATGGAGAATCCTAAGGAAATCATCATCAGTTATCACTACACAAAACACATGAGACTATTGTCTAAGGGGCGTAACTATGAAAATGGGTGGTAGAGAGAAGAGGTGTGTGCACATTGCATAAGTGATTATGAGCTCCATAGGAAAAAAGAGAATATATTGAAAAAGAGGGAGATCTACAAAAGGGGTATGGTGATGCATTGAGGAAGACTGCAAATTCACTAAAGAAGAAGGAGATGAATAGAGTTGAACCAAATCAGTGAAGAGAAGAAATGAGAGTTGTTGTGGTAGTAACATATAATTGAGTAGATGAAGAGCAAGTTGTAACATTAATTTGAGTTCTTTACAAACAAATTATAATCATTTTTTATGTTGTAAATTTGATAGGTTGGTGGCATCAAATAATTGAGTTGGTGCTTAGTTCAAGGGATTGATGTCTCCTTAAAGGGTTGTTTCCCTCAAAATTTGAAACAAAAGGATTTCTTTGTGAGGTTGGATTAGGACAGTAGCTCCTAGCAGCATTTTTTTACCATGTTTTTTCCCATCTTGGGATTTCCATGTATATTGTGTGTTATGTCATGCTTGATTATGTACTTATTTATATTTTTCAATTCATATTTCAATTTGTAGACTAATTATCTTAGAAGTTAGTCTACTCAAAAGCTTAAGGGATTAAAATTTTATTATCTACTGATTCACCACCCCTCTTAGTAGATTTTTGTGTTCTAACAAATACCCCCAATCTTAGTAGTGAAATGTCTAGATAAACACAATTTGAAAATGGGAGGGATATCTATTACTACCACCTCTTGGGAAATTGTAATGTAGGGACATGAATAAAGGCTTAAGGTGAGACTTTTTATTAGACCTATACCCTAAAATATTTTCCCACCCAACTGCATGATTCCTCTATCAAGAGGCTCATATTCTAGTTTTAATGAATCTACAATTAATTTAGGAATAATTGTGGCACTAGCACCAGATTCAATCATAAAATTATGTAGCAAATTATCCCCTATAATAAGAGTTAAGAAGAATAGGATAGGTTTTGGATTATTTACCTCCTCCTTCACCATATTTTTCTTTGTGCTTGTGAATACAATAGGTCATATGGCCCATGACTCTTTAATTGGTTCTTTACATTTCTTGTGATTACATTTTGGGACTGCATTGGCCTTTAGTGGTGTTTTATCATCTCCCAATGCCTCTCACAACAAAGATTTATGCTCTAGGATAGCCAAAATATTTCATAAGCAGACATGGGTTGGGGATTTCTTCAAATTCTCTACCACATTGAGTGGTCCACATAATTGGGCATTTGGCTCTTTTGTTTTGCTCAAGATTACATTCTCACTCTGTTTCTAGAACATTGGAGCCACTACTGGTGGTCTTATTTCTTTCTCGGGGATTACCTTGGCTTGTGACATAAGGGGTACATACTATCCAATAAATCTTCTTTTGGATCAAGTATAATATTATGATTGAGCTTGAGGGGTCTTTGATGTTGATGCCTCATTGGTGAATACTACATATTCTCCCTCTATCCATGAAAATAGCACATGATCTAAGGAAAATTCCCCTTCTTGCTAGAGGGACATGCCTTGCACATGAGCCATTATGATAGCATTTTTTACTCCAAGGGATTGATAGGGATATGTGCTTATACTAGTGGTGATTCCTTGGCTCTATTATTCTATGTTCTTCTATTGAAGATTACCCCTAGCAAAATTTCATGTCATGTGTGCATCATTACATGGGAAGAACCATGAATTAGTGTCATCCACCAAGTTATTTTTGGTCGACAACGAGTTCCATATTATGATTGTGCATTGTGACTTGAAATGGGGTTGGGACTGGGACTATCTAATTCAAAGGGAAAACCTGATTATTCACTCATGCTCCTCCTTGGTATTGGTTATGCTAAAAGGGAGGTCAATTACCTTGAAAATTCTAGTAAGGGGGCTTAGGATGCATATCCTACTACCTCTTAAGGTTAATTATTTCATTAGAAAAGGTCCACATTAGATTTTTCATAGTACTCATTTCCATGGCCAATGAGGTAGAAGCACCCATATTATTTTTTGCATTAGGATATACATACATCGAAGGTGATGTAATAGAGGTATTGGGGGAATCTTTTGGGGGTGGGAGTGGTATTTTAGGAATTATAGGAATAGGTAGCTAAGGAGAGAGCTTTCTAGCATATATATGGTTATTATCGACTCTAATGGATAACTCATATGCATTTGGAAGGGTGTGTCCTCCCACCTACTGTATCATTCTGACTATGTAAGAATTAAAATCCTTTAATTAGAAAGAAATACCCATACCTCCTAGACATCTAGCTATCATAAGGATCCTTTTCTAGGTTTTTTGAAACTTGGTGTTGAAATCTATGATAGCTTCTTTGGGATCTCTTTTGATGGTTATCAATTGTTGGAGTAAGGAAGTCTAGTGTACCATAGAAAAATGGATCTTGGAAATTTTCATGGTCATTTAGGTATTTTTCTTTTGATGCTTGGCTTATTTTGCGTAGATTTAATGTTGTAATGTATCTTATGCATTCACATTAGGTCTTGAATATTCAAATTATTAGGACTTTATGATGTCTTGTTAAGGTGTTGTGAAGTGTTGTAACACATTTCTACACTTTGCAAGACTCTTCTTACTATAATTCATCTAAACATTCCCTTGTTATCACTTATCAAGTCCTATTTCAAAGTGTTGTAAAGTCTTGTAACAAGCTCTCACGCTTTTCTAGGCTTGTCATCACTAAATACACCATTCTTATGCTTTATTTGGCCCCTTTATGCACTTATAGTCCTTAATTAAGTGTTTTTTTGAATACAAACATGATAAACATCATTAATAGCAACTTAATTTCTGACACCCACTTGTATGCCTTGAGTGGGACCCATTCACAATGGCTTGCAAATGAGTCCCTCTTGGCACAAAATTAAAAATAAATTCAAATTTCCTTCGGATTTTTATTCATTAAAACCTTATGTCAGCTTGTGATGTTGTATTTTTGGGTAATTTGGGCATAAGTGTGTATAAATAAGTGTTTTTCCATTCATTTTAACCCCCAATCATCCATTCAAGCATTATAGCATCACTGAATCAACCATCTTGGACCAACCATTGACATATCTTCAAACTTCAACAACAAGGGTTTGGTGAGTTCATGACACTTGCATGTTGTTCGCTCACCATTTCCTTGTTTATTTCATTTCATTTCTTTATTAAGTGTTTGATTGCAAAAGTGGGATTTGACCAAGGAAAATCCCTATACTCTAACACTTAACCATTTTTCCCCTCTTTATGTGTGTTTATAGGTCTTGTAGGTAGATTTTTCAAAGGGATAGGTTTTGAAAATTGTTCAACAAGTCATTCAAAGCTATTCAAGTCAACATAACCCTAATTCAGGCTTGGAGACAACATTCAACCCGTCTTCTACAGATTTGGTTCTATCAACCCAACAAGAAGACAAGTGAAAATCTGGACACACAAAGTCGACTTCAGAATTTGTGGATTTTTGAAGGTGGACTAATTCACCATTAGTGGAAAATGAGTCCCACTACCAGGCTAGAAAAGTTGTTTTCTTCAGTTTTTAGTTCTCGACAGTCAAAAACCTGTTTCAATAATGTTTTACCAAAAGTAGGATTGATTTGCCATCAGTGGCGAATGAGTCCCACTAGTCATCAATAGTGATTTTTGTAGCATTCCAAAACCTTCTAGCATCATCATTCTATATCCAGGTGCACTCTATTTAGTTTCATTAAGTTCTGATTTCATTTGTGCATGATTCTAATTCATTTTTGCATATCACACCATGTTTTCAAACACTTCACATTTCTTTGGTTTTGCATACACAATCAATAAATTTTATTAGTTTGAAGCATCTATATCATTTTATTTAGGAATATTTACATCATACATACATTAATTTGAGTGAACCACCTAGATTTTGGTGTGGAATCTATCTCTTTCCTTTAGGTGAAAAACCCTAATTGAGCAAAAGAGTAATAACATTCATACACTCAAAAATATATGATTCATTTTGGTGAACTTGAATATGTATTGAACATCATCTTTCTGATTTGCATATGTATTTACATCCTAGGGCTTATTGCATTAGCCTATGCTTTACCCTTTGCATTGTTTTTGCATCCTAGGGTTTACAACATTTGCATTAGTGAATATCTCATATAGATTTCATTTTTGCACTTCAAAACATTACAAAAATTAAATTTTGAATCTACATCTTAGTTTTGCATCAAAAAATCATGAAAATCACTTTAATTTTTTTGAAAGAATACAAAAAAAAATTCCCTGGACTCATTCGCCACCCTAGGTGAATCAATTTGGTTGCACTTTCTGCACAACAATTTGTCATTTTCACAGTAATTTCTGCATTTCTATTTTTTGTTATTGCATTCCTATTTTAGTTTAAATACAAAATTTATATTATTTGTATTTTATTATACCTAGATTGTATTGAATTTGCATTCACCTCACCTCTTGTGGTATTTGTATGAGTGTTTTGTGCCCTATTGATAATACTTTAGTGAGAAGTTCCCGACTCATGGCATCCCTCAATAACACACTCATTGTGGACCTTGTGTTGACTCGAGCTCCTACTCCTAGTATGGATAATAGTGCATTAGGCATGGATACTACCACTAGTACACCTTTACCTTCACACACACTGCATGTTGACACACAAAATTTTCCAATTTTGCAAGATAAATTTGTTAACATTCATGAGGATTTAGCACATTTAGAACAAGATTTATGTCTTGAAAACATCTCCATCACTAGAATTCCTACTATAGAAAACATACATCACCTAATTGAAAGTGATGAAGGATTAAATTTTATGAAAAAAAACTCTAAGATATACAACAAACTTCTTCCTTCCACTTCCCAACTAGCACATACTATGGTTAGCCAAGGAGGATCTCACATTCCTCCTCCTTCAACCGTAGCATCCATACCCACCTATACCACTCCTCAAGTTACAAAAACCATTAATAGGTTAGTCATGTGACTCCTTTTTTTATTCCAACTAGCATTCCTAGTTCTTTTGTGGCATAGAATGTTCCATCCTCCACCACCTTCACCCCTATTAGTGTTCCCTTCACTTGTCCCAAAATTACATACACTCCATCACTATTATCTCTTCCACCTCATACCACTTACACTGACCCTATCATTACACAACTCCTTCACATTGTTTCTTCCATGCAACAACAAATATCCACCATTAACCAAAATCAAACCGCACCACACACATACAATGTCCGTAGTCGCCCATTATCTTTGGAGATCTTAAGAACACCAATGCCAGAGGTAATTGAGATGCATAGGTTTGTGAAGTACATATGCAAAGGAGACCCTACTAATCATGTGAATTCATGTATAACCTTATGTAGTGATTTTGTCTTTGATGATCAACTATTAGCTAAATTGTTTCCAAGGACTTTAAAGGATATTTCCTTGGAGTGGTTTTCCTCTTTACCCAAACATTCAATTCAATCATTTAATGAAATTTTTGATGCCTTTATAAGTCATTTTGAAGTCCATATTACTCCCAAAAAGATAATGGCTGATTTAATGAGGTGTAACCAAAATGCAGATGAAAAATTAATTGATTTCATTTAGCATTATCAGTCATTGTATGCTCAAGTAGATGTCCAGGTTCCTAATTCACATCTCCAAAAGATGTTTATCAAAAACTTACAAACCAACATTCAGGATAAGTTGACCATGATGTTCAATTTCCTTCTTCTATGCATTTATGCACAACCCTTTGTTACTGTTGTCACCTAGAAATGTACCCTATGCAAAGTTGTAAAAAACTGAGCTTTCTAGTGAAACATTGGATCACTCCAAGGCTGTGGGTCACCTGAAATTGGAGTGAAGCTCCGAAGAAGGCCGGCTTCCTTTGGGTATCACCTAAACTAATGATTCTTTGAGGGTAAAAGGAGAAGAAATGCATGAAAATGGAACTAAACTGAACTATTCCTATGGTGATACACCGATTTGATAAGAAATCATGAAACAAAAACATAAATAACATACACTGGAAAGCAAGCAGTCATCTTTTTCACTTACTTAACATAACCCTTTAACCTCATGTGCTATTCTTAACAAGCTTGCTCTACATGCATATCTTAGGAAGGAAAGATGAATTTCACAGGCTTAGGTATGAATACAGATTTTAGAAAACACAGTTAAGAACTTGCATAGTCTAAAATATAGAAATGAAAGTAATACAAACATTAACAATAGCTTCCCAGGTAAACTCTATGTTGCATTCTAGATTCTAGTTGAGTTACAAAACATACATTTAGTCGAGAAAGGATTGATAAAAATACTAACTCTTTAGAGTGTACAAATCGAACTATTTTCAAAAAAGGAAAAAAATGCCTTATATATAAAAGAGTGTGGGCCCCTTAGGGGTCACAAAATATCAGTCCCCAAGATAGATTTTTCCTTAGATCTTTTTTGACTAAAATTAATGTTGCAGCTTGCGTGTCCATGCTGTGTGTGTTGGTGAAGAGTTACTATTTCAGAGAAGCCTTCTGATATTTCACAGCTACTACATTCATTCTAATTCTGGCATCATGTCCTATTTGAACCACTTTGGTTGAACACTTTGAATGCCTTGAGCTCACTACCAATTAGTGCTACATTCATCCTGTGTTGACATTCTTCATTTTGGTCAGACTGCCACGGCTCACCTCATCTCTTCCTGGTTAGTCGAGCATATCCCATGTAGACTTTGTGGGCATTCAAAAGCCTTTTGAAAAGAATCGCATCTCGGTGAGACACTGAAAGTGTCTTGCCAATGTGATTATGCTCCTCCTGAGGTCTGCATTCTTTGTTGAGACCCTATATCAAGTTAGCAGGACATCCATGGGTTGATGAGACCTTTTGCCGAAGGACAAACCCTTCGGTGAGCTCCTTTGTTGGTGAGACCTTCCTGCTTCACTCAGACCTTACACTGAGGTCTTTTCTTTCACCGAGTTCCTTTGATATCTCCCTGAGCTCCTCCTCATCTTCCGTCGGTGAGACCTCCTTGATGTCACCCCAAACACATTTTTCTCTTCTAAGCTCTTTATTTCCTTTGGCAAGACCATGGCAAGTTGGGAAAACTCTATAGCGAGGTCCAACAGTCATACCGATTCCTACTTCTGTCGCTAAGACCACCTTCATTCACCGAGACATTTTATAGAATTCCTTTTCCTTCGATGAACTCCTTTGTGTTGGGAAGACTCTTGGTGAGACCCTTTGATTGTCAGAAAGACATTGGCCTATTGGCCAAACCTCTCACTGGGCTCCCTATCTCTCGGTGATGAGCTACTTTCTCATCAGTCGGTGAGATTTCATGCCTTCGCCAAGACATCATGGCGAAACTATTTTCCTTAGCCGAGACTGTCTTTGTCAGCAAGAGTTCACCCCGTTGGTGAAACATCTTGGTGAGATCACTTTGCTCTCGGTGAGCCCTTTTTTTTGTGTCACTGAAACCTTGGCCTATCGGCCAGACCCTTTGCCGAGCACACTAGTCTCCTCGAACTCTCATCTTTTGGCTAGACTACTTGTTTGTCATTGGGACTCGTGCCAAACTACTTATTCTATCTGAGCCCTCCATTTCTTCTATTGGCGAGACTTTATTGAGTTGGGGAGACCTCTGATCAAATTCATAAGATTATGTCGAAGCCACCCACTTTAGAAAAACTTTGGACAGTCACCAAGACCCCATGGTGAAAGCCCCAACTCCTAGCAAGACCAAATGCTTCCTTGGTGGGACCCCCACTTGTTTACTTCAGTCATCAAGATGCCCTGGTCGGGGAGACATCCTTGGTCGGCAAGAGGTTGTGCCGAAGGAACCTTGCTTTGGCGAGGGCTCATTTCATTTCACTTCGGCAAGAGACAAAGATTTTTCCAAGACATTATGGCGAAACCACTTCCTTAGGCCGAGACCACCTTCGTTCACCTAGACATCGCCATGTCGGCAAGATCTCAACCCGATAGCTAGAAACTACACTGATGCCAAATGTCAGGGAGACCTCCTGCATTTGGCGGACCTTGTGGTGAGGGGACCAACCTTTGCCAAGAGCCCATCCTCCATACTGTCGGTGAGACCTTAACTCCTTGTTGGGACTTCTCACCAAGCGCTATAGGTTATCCCGAAGCCCGTGGTTGCCATGAGTCTCCCTGATTTGCAATTGAATGGCCTATCAGCCAAAGAATTCCACATGATAAGAGGTCATACCAAACCCCTCTTGTCACAACAATAGGCTCTATAGTGAAAGCACTCAGAAAAATAGGAACTAGGTTACAATGACCTATTCAAAATAGAAAGTATCAAAGCAGCTAGTCAGCTAGACAGTGAAGATGTCATACCGACTAGCTCTTATGGAGGGTTGTAACATAGATGCCTTGCCTGATTGAGCCTAAGGGTGAAAATTAGTAACATTTCTGGTGACCTTTGTTGGATGTTTTTCTGCTAAAGATAAAACTAATAGCCACAACTTGTCCATTGGGTATGGAGTCATTAGGAGGCTCAGAAGACAAACAAAAAATATTAGTTTTGTACATGGCTGCAACTCGCTTGAGATCCACAAGATACAACAGGTTGCCAAAGGAAAACAAAACAAGGGAGAATGAAAGAGAAAAAATGTGCCATCCCAGCACCCAGGAAATAGAGAATAATAACCTAAAGCATAGAAGCACTTATTGAAAACATAAAACCTGAACTAATATGTACAAAAGAGGAACTCCATCAAACTTGAAAGGAAGACTTAAGGTGTATCCCATTGACTAGGATAGGGAGTACTTCCCCTTCTGTTGTAGCCAGCTGATAAGCATTGTGTTCCTTACAGTCTCTGATAAGGAATGGGCCTATCCACATGTTGTCAAACTTGGTGTGATGAACTGGCCTGTTTTTCAGAACATCCCATTTGAGCACGAGGTCTCCCACCTTAAATGATTTTACTATAGCCTTCTTCTCAAATGTTTTCTTTTTTTTGAGCTGATGATACTCCAAAACCTTCATTGCTTTATCCCTTGATTCTTTAAGCTCCATGAGCTATGTATATTTGATGGATATGGGGTCGTATTCCTCAAACATTTCCAACTAATGTATAATGTCAAGAGCCAGAAGCTCTACAGATAGAGGCAATCTAGCCTCTTTGCCATAGACTAACATATATGGAAAATTTCCAATAGACCTCTTAGAGGTCACTCTATCTGTCCAAAGTGCATACTTTAATTTGATGTGCCAGGTCATTTGATTATCCTCCATTGTTCTTTTGATAATCTTGATGAGATTTTTATTCATTTTTTCAGCTAAGCCATTACCCTGAGGGTAATAATTTGAGGATGTAATCAAATGAATGACATGTTTAACAGCCCAATCTGTGACTCTTAATCCCACAAATGCAAGAGCATTATCAAATATGATAGATTCAGGAACTCCGAACTTGGTGACTATGTCCTCATAAAAAATCAGAACTGAAGACTCTTTTTCCTCTTTCAAAGCTATTGCTTCTATCCATCATGTGAAATAGTCTGTAGCAGTCAGCACCCACTTATGACTAGCACTAGATGGTGGGTTGATTGGCATAATGAAATCAATACCCCATCTCATTAAGGGCTGCTCCAATTGAATTGGATGTAGAGGCATAGCAGGTAACTTTTCCTTTCCTGTGAATAAAGCACATTTGATACACTTTCTAGACTAGGAATATGCATCTTTGAACAAGTTGGGCTAGTAGTAACCAGCTCTCATGGTTTTCCATGTAGTAGTTTTTGGGGAAGTGACCTCCCGCAGCTCCATCATGAAACTCATGAAGTACCTTCTCAATTTGATGACTGTGAATGCATCTTAATAGGACACCATTTAGATCATTTTTAAAAAGAACATTGTTTACCAACACGGTATGGACTGCAGTCTGAAGTATCTTCTTTTAGCTCTATTCAATCCCAATGGGCACTCACCAGTTTGCAGGAAATGGGTCATATCTTGAACCTAATTACTTATCCCCATAGGCACATCATCTTGAGCATTCTGAAGTTCATTTATATTAGCAAGCACAACATCCTTTTCTAATTCAGTTTTACTGCTTGACCTTGTAGCAAGCTGCTCACAAAGACCTTTACCTCTAACCAGTTTGGTGATCTTAATATCTACATCATACTCTATGACCTTGGTGACCCATCCTGCTCTTTTTTCATTCAAATATTTATTCAATAAAAATTCCTTCACACTTGAGTGTGCCACCAGAATATGGATTTTATTGTTTGAGATCAAAGGCTTGAATTTCTTTAGGCTTCTGATCATGGAAAGAACATGATTCTCAACAAACGTATACCTCTCTTCATCATCAGCAAGTGTTTGACTAAAGAAGGCTATTGGTTGGTCTAAGTTGTCACTATTCTTCTATACCAACATAACAGAGATTAAACCGGTGCCGCCAAAAGTATACGAAAAAAATTCTTAGAGAAATTTGGATTTACCAATGTCAGAGCTGATGCTAAAGCCTTCTTGATTTCTTTGAAACTATTCTTGGCATCTTTTGTCCAACTGAAAACTACATTTTTCTTTAACATAGCTGTCAAGGGTTGTAATAGGTTTGCAACATTAGGGATGAACCTTCTTAGAAAGTTGATTTTCCACAAAAAGCTCTACAGACCCTTCTTGTGACTGGGTAATGGCAACTCAAGTATCGCTTTGACTCTCTTAGGGTCAATAGTAACTCCTTGCTTTGACACTATGTGTCCTAATAATTTCCCTTCATGAACAACAATGATACTCTTTTTTGGATTGAGAGAGATACCAAACTCTACATTTTTTAAAAACTTGCTTAAGGTGTGACAAATGTTCATCAGCATTCTTAGAGTAAACTGTGATGTCATCTAAATAAATCAACATAATCTTGTTGATCAAACTTTGAAATGCCATGTCCATGGCCCTCTGAAACATGGCACCGACAGTAGATAAACCAAAAGGAATCCTTTTGTAAGCCATGGTGCCCCACTTAGTTGTAAAAGCAGTTTTGAATTGATCTTCTTCTTTAACCAGCACTTGATTATAGCCTAAAAAACCATCTAACAAGGAGAATCTCTCAAAACCAGCGACTACTTGCAAGATCTGTTCCATGGAGGGCAACAGGTAGTGATCTTTCAAAGATGATCAATTAAGATCTCTAAAGTCTACACAAATTCTTATTTCACCACTTTTCTTCCTAACTGGAACAAGATTAGAAACCCATGAAGTATGCTTAATAGGAAAGACAATACCTCCCTCAACTAATTTGGTCAACTCTTTAATCATTAAGGGCTCAAGCTTAGGATTCAAAGGCCTTTGTTTTTTCCTTACTAGCTTAGCATTAGGTTCTAACTCAATTGTGTGCTAGGCAATATGGGGATCGAAACCTTTCAAATCTGAGTACTCCCAAGCAAAGACATCATGAAATTCTTTGCATAAAGTAACAAAAGCTTGTTTATCTTTGCGTGAACAATTTTTTCCTATCTTAAGAAGCTTACCTTTAAAATCTCCAGTTCTTCATAATGTTCTTGTTTGACTTGCAAGCCAGCTTTACCCCTTCTAAACTAATCATTAGTACTGAAAATCAACTCTAAGGTAACAAGACCTTTGGGTAATTTATTTTTCCTCAACTGTATGACTTGATCATCATACTGTTGCTTGAGCTTTGCTTGATTCACCATGGAGAACTCATCTTCTTCAAGAAAAAAAGAAAGAATTTGTTCATCACTGTCAAAAACTTACCAGTGGATGTTATTATTAGGACCTGATGGCCTGACCACAACCTTTACATACAGCTGCACTCTCTCTTTTCTAATGTCACTTGGAATATCGAACTGTGCCCCAAGGGCTACAAGCCTATCAGCATGTTTGTTCTGATTCCTTGGAATAGACACCAAGTTGAAGGCATCAAATCCTCAAGCATGTTCCACACTCTGTTGCTATAATATTTTAGTGTGTCATTTTTAGCAACATTCAGGCCTCTTATTTGATTGACAATTAATTCACTGTCCCCATGAACTTTCAAGCGGTTATTCCTCTCTTCCTTGCCCATCCAAGACCTTGAACAAGGCCCTCATATTCAGCAGTATTATTGGAGCATGCAAAAGAAAAACATAATGTAGAGTAATACCTATCCCCTTGTGGATAAATTGACATTGCACATCCTCCTACTCCATTCTTGCTCCTAGAACCATCGAAGAACATCTCCCACAGTCCACTTAATGGTTGCAACAGCTGATCTATATCTTTCTCTAGGTTTGGAATCTTTGTGTTGGGCTCAAGAATGACATAGTTACCCATACCAACATCTTGAATAAGCTCATTTGGATTATCAACCACATTCTCAGCTGCCCATTTTTGTAATAACACATCAAGAATAGCTTCTGATTGAAGCTCTTGAGTGGCAACCAGCTCACTGTTAGTTGAAACAACACAATTTATGTTTGGAGTAATGGGGACAACGCTGATAGGAATTGGAATATATGGTTCAATGTGATCTTTAGCCAACCTTTCAGACTTGATGGTAACCTTAGTCCCATATCTTGTTCTAAACAACATGTGTGACCAATTAGCTGATACATAACCACCTATCTTGGTTGTAAAGTCTCTTGATAAGCATAAGGAAAAGAAAGGTGGAAGGTCTATGACACATATGTCTTGGGGAACTAAAAAATTAGGACAAGCGTGAAGGGTAAGACTAAAATCTTTAATGATTCCCAAAGTATTAACTAAAGTATCATCCAATTGGATCACTCCCTTCTCTAAAAGCTGATATTTTAGTCAAAGTTTGTCAGCAATCTATTTTGGCATCACAGAGCTACTAGCCCCACTGTCTACCATATAGTTATGAACTAACTTGTCACCTATGATCACTGACATGTAAAATGGAGGTAGTTTAACTTTTTTCTGCTGCTTTGCTAGGTTGTTGATTTTTTCCCTAAGGACTGTTGGTTAACACAGCTATAACCTGACCTATTGGGGACTCAGATTCATCAGACATCTTCAAACTCGACAAGGCTGACTGTAACATGTCCTTCTGACCTAGGATGGCTAATGAATCCCACATAGACATTGTAACATTCATTTTCTTCATACTATCAAGGATATTATACAGTATTGTTGGGTTTACTTTAGAATGTACCTTTTTGTCGGCATGATCATCCTGCAAGTGTAGCTATTCCTTGGTCAGGAGTTGTTGATCTCTTTGCAAACCATGAATTGCTTGAGATGTAGATGGTTCCATAGCTGCCACCTTTCCTCTATTAGCTACTTCAAGCTCAAATGGTCTTTTCTTTGCTCTCGTGTTAGTTACAACTGGAGAATTATCCACATTCAACCCACAGAATTCCTTGTCTTGCCAGTTAAGTGGAGTAGTGTCATTAGTGGGCTGATCTTGGCATTGTGGAGGTGCGTCATTGAATTCATTCTGCTGTGAACTTGAGGCAGTCTATACCATCAGTGCTTGATTAATAAGTCCATTTGAGCAAGTGGCTTGATTGTGGGGCTAGTTGCAAGGGTAACACCACTCATAATCAGCTGCTAAATTTTTTTGAGTGGGAACCAGGTCCTTTGATGTAGTAACAGGGGCTTGAGCATAAGCCTGAAAAGGTCTTGTGTTCACATTCTGCCTTTGGCCCTGGTAATTTCCTTGGTACTACTATCTATTCCCCTGGAATTGTTGTTGTTGACCTTGAAAAGGCTGACTTGAGGCTTGATTCTGCTACTAATAAGGCCTAGAATAGGACTATTGTTTTTCCAAGTTCACCAACTTCTTACCAAAAGTCTGTAAAAGACTTTTGATCTCTTGTAACTCATTTGGAGAACTTGAAGCCATATTTTCCTGTGTTACAACAGCTGAAACATATGGTAAAGGTGCAAAAAGAGGTATTTGCAAGGGAATATTTGCATGAATCTCTGGGAATATTGGCATTGGTGGCCTGGGAGCAAGTTTACCAGCTTGTATTAAGCTATTTTCAATGCTAATGGCTATTTCAAAGGAATTTGGTAGAGAAACCCCTCCCATTGATTGGATCATGACAGCTATATCACTATTCAGAGCCCTCAAAAAGTATAAAAATGCATATTTTGGAGGTGGTCTCACCATTGCAGAGATTCTATCCTAGGTTCTCTGAAATCTAAAGTTGAAGTCATTCATCTGCTCTTGTGGAGCCCTCTTAATTATAGTCACTTGTTCCAATAGAGACAAGTTATTAGATCTGTCTTGAAACTGTTTATGTAACTTGTCTCCAAATTCATCCCAAGTTGCAATTGAACTGACTAGTAGGCTCCTATACCATTGCACAACTCTTCCTTTCAATGAAGCAACTAGTAATCTTATTGCAACATCCTCTTGGGTTATGTGATGGACTCCCTATAACGAAGCCACATCTTTGATATGTTCAATTGGAGTAGTTTGGTCTTCCCCTGTGAAAGTTGGCAGACTCTTCAAGGCTACAATTAGGATGTCATTGTGCTGTGTCAGATTCAAGGGGCTCCCTCCATTAAAAGAAACAAAGGGTTGATTCCTTGGAGCAACCATTGGAGGTGGCTGTGGTGGATGTATTGGTACTCGAGATGAAACCAAGGATGAGACAATAATGTGTGATCCCACAAATGGAGGGGTAGACTGAGTTCTTCCAGAATAGATAATTGTTGTTCCTCACCTTTCCTCTACTCTACCTTGTCTTCTTGGTGGTGATAGTTACAAGTATTCAAAAGGGCCTAAGATACTTCTTGTCTGAACTCTTCTCATAAACTATAGAAGGCATTGATTTCTGGAGTTCTTCCTCTTTATGGAGTCGCCAAGTATGCCTAATGACTTCTATAAGTCTGGGAATCACTGGTTGCATACTAAACCAATAGTTCAATCTAATTTTTGTCCCACTGGGCATGCCAAAAACTGTTGTTACCTAGAAATGCACCCTATGCAAAGTTGTAAAAAACTCAGCTTTCTAGTGAAACATTGGATCTCTCCAAGGCTGTGGGTCACCTAAAATTGGAGTGAACCTTCAGAGAAGGCTAGATTCCTTTGGGTATCACCTAAACTAACGATTCTTTGAGGGTAAAAGGAGAAGAAATGCATGAAAATAGAACTAAAACGAACTATTCCTATGGTGATACACCGATTTTATAAGAAATCATGAAACAAACATGTAAATAACATACACTGGAAAGCAAGTAGTTAGCTTTTTCACTTACTTAACATAACCCTTTAACCTCATGTGTTATTCTTAATAGGCTTTCTCTACATGCATATCTTAGGAAGGAAAGATGAATTTCACAGCCTTAGGTATGAATACAGATTTTAGAAAACATAGTTAAGAACTTGCATAGTCTAAAATATAGAAATGAAAGTAATACAAACATTAATAGTAGCTTCCCAGGTAAACTCTGTGTTGCATTCCAGATTCTAGTTGAGTTACAAAACATACATTTAGTCGAGAAAGGATTGATAAAAATCACTAACTCTTCAGAGTGTACAAATTGAACTATTTACAAAAAAGGAAAAAGAATGCCTTATATACAAGAGTGTCGGCCCCTTAGGGCTCACAAAATATCAGTCCCCGGGATAGATTTTTCCTTAGATCTTTTTTGACTGAAATTAATGTTGCACCCTGCATGTCCATGCTGTGTGTGTCGGTGAAGAGTTACTTTCTGGAGAAGCCTTCTGATATTTCACAGCTACCACATTCATTCTGACTCTGGCATCATGTCCTATTTGAACCACTTCGACTGAACACATTGAATGCCCTGAGCTCACTACCGATTAGCACTACATTCATCCCATGTTGACATTCTTCATTCTGGTCAGATTGCCATGGCTCGCCTCAACTCTTCCTGGTTGGTCAAGTGTATCCCACGTAGACTCTGTGGGTGGTCAAAAGCCTTTTGAAAAGAATTGCATCTCAGTGACACTGAAAGTGTCTTGCCGATGCGATTATGCTCCTCCCGAGCTCTGCATTCTTTGTTGAGACCCTATATCGAGTCGACAGAACATCCACGGGTTGTTGAGACCTTTTGTTGAAGGAAAAATCCTTCAATGAGCTCCTTCATCGGCGAGACCTGCCTGCTTCGCTCAGACCCTACACCTAGGTCTTCTCTTTCACTGAGTTCCATCGATATCTCCCTGAGCTCCTCCTCATCTTCTGTCGGCGAGACCTCCTTGATGTCACCCCGAATGCATTTTTCTCTACTGAGCTCTTTATTTCCTTTGGCAAGACCATGGCAAGTCAGGAAGACTCTATAGTGAGGTCCAACAGTCATACCCATTCCTACTTTTGTCACTGAGACCACCTTCATTCGCTGAGACATTTTATAGAATTCCTTTTCCTTTAGCGAACTCCTTTATGTCGGGAAGACTCTTGGTGAGACCATTTCATTGTCAGCAAGACATTGGCCTGTCGGCCAAACCTCTCATCGGGCTCCCTATCTCTCGGCGATGAGCTACTTTCTCATCGGTCGGCAAGATTTTATGCCTTTGCCAAGACATCATGGTGAAACTATTTTCCTTGGCTGAGACTACCTTCGTCAGCAAGAGTTCACCCCATCGATGAAACATCTTGGTGAGATCACTTTGCTCTCAGTGAGCCCTTTTTTTTGTGTCACTGAAACCTTGGCCTATCAGCCAGACCCTTTGCCAAGCACACTAGTCTCCCCGAACTCTCATCTTTTGGCTAGACTACTTGTTTATCATCAGGACTCATGCCAAACTCCTTATTCTATTCGAGCCCTCCATTTCTTCTGTCGATGAGACTTTACCAAGTCAAGGAGACCTCTGATGGAATTCATAAGATTATGTCGAAGCCACCCACTTTGGTGAAACATTGGATTGTCGCTAGGACCCCATGGCAAAAGCCCCAACTCCTAGCGAGACCAGATGCTTCCTTGGTGGGACCCCCACTTGTTTACTTCAGTCATCAAGACCCCTTGGTCAGGGAGACATCCTTGGTCAACAAGAGGTTTTTCCAAAGGTACCTTGCTTTGGTGAGGCCTCATTTCATTTCACTTCAACAAGAGACAAAGGTTTTTCCAAGACATTATGGGGAAACCACTTCCTTTGGCTGAGACCACCTTCGTTCACTAAGACATGGCCATGTCGGCAAGATCTCAACCTGACAGCTAGAAACTACACTAATACCAAATGTCGGGGAGACCTTTTGTGTTTGGTGAGACCTTGTGGCAAGGGGACCAACCTTTGCTAAGATCCCATCCTCCATACTATCAGCGAAACTTTAACTCTTCACTGGGACTTCTCATCGAGTGCTATAGGTTATCTCGAAGCTCGTGGTCACCATGAGTCTCCCTAATTTGTGATTGAATGGCCTATCAGCAAAAGAATTCAATGCAATAAGAGGTCATACTGAACCCCTCTTGTCACAACAATAGGCTCTATAGTAAAAGTGCTCGACAAGATAGGAACTAGGTCACAACAACCTATTCAAAACATAAAGTATCAAAGCAACTAGTTAGCCAAACAGTGAAGATGTCATACCGACTAGCTCTTATGGAGGCCTGCAACATAGATGCTTTGCCTAATTGAGCTTGAGGGTGAAAATTAGGTAATAGTTATTACCACAACTGGGTTACTATTCATGATTCAAAGTCCACTTCTAGCTTAGTTAAGAAGTTTGAACAAAGCAACCAAAACAATGCCTAAAACTTTAGAAAAACCAAACAAAGTCTTCTTACAGTTCAAACTCCCTCCTCCACAACCAACTCAACCCATTACTACTCAAGTGGCAGTTGTTAAAGCAACAGTGCCCTTTACCTATGGGGACCCGAAGAGATAGTTTACTCCCTTACCCAATACTCTCCATAACACAATGACTCAACTCCTACAACAACTAATCACTTTGTTTATAGTAAGAACACTTGATCCTACCAAGCCTTTACCACCCAACTTTAAACCAAATTCTTATTTCCATTTTCATTATCAAAATGGACATGACATAGAACAATGAAAGCATCTCAAACACATAGTGAAATACCTCATTGATTTTGTTCATCTATTCATTTCAAATGTTAATGTTATAGGAAATATGTATGTTGCCACCTCCAATTATTATTTGTAAATATTTACCAACCCCATGCTTAAACACAATATTTCATTTGTCAAAGCTAGTTAACCTTGAAACATTGATGTGATGAATGTTGATACAAATACTCAACAACATGATCTTACTCCTAATGTTACCCATATTAATGCTATGGATGAACTCGTGGGTACAATAGATGTTATCCCTTGCAAGGGCCTAACTCACAAATCTCTTGATATTAATTTTTCTTCTCTTGATATACTTAAAATACTTCTTGATGGTCCTGTTTACATAGCCGACTGCATCTATGATAAGCCCACAAATGGGATATTAATAGATCCTGCTTGTCATGAGAACGTGATCATAGAAGAATGTTTAGTATTACATGATCTTTATCAAGATGATTATGAAAAATAAACAGTATGGATTAAAACACATACTAGTTTTGTGTGCCCTACAATTGGATTACAGATAGGACCTAAAACATTAGATGTAAAATTCTCTATTATTCCACAGTTGGATCAGTTTTGTCTACGGTTGGGTCATCCTTGGCTTTTCTCAATGAAAGATGTCCCTTCTATTGTTCACAAATGTTGAAAGTTTCCACTTGATAATGAGATATTTACTATCGACCATAGTGACTTTAATCCATTGTCTTCTAAAGGTAATTTTTCCTTAGAAGCCTTTTGGCCTAAACCTATGGAACCCATCACCCCTCACAAATACTTCTTTTTCATTACCTATCAAAAGTTCAAAGCTAATGAAAAGATGAATTGTCTCTTTTCCACATGTCCCCATCCACTTCCACTACTCCTATCCTAGATGAGATAATGATTCCACCTCCATCTAAACCTAAAAAAACAATGCAAACAAAAAAAACTTCACCTTCATTGTCTAAATGCCCAAGAGATAATGAAACCAACCCCATCATGCCTCCTAACATTAGACAAGTTTATAAATCCAAAAATAAAGTTATTCAACCATCTTATTCAATTGATTTTAGTCCTCCCCCTCAGGAAGAAAATGATCCTACAGTGGATCAACCTACTCTTACACATACACAACTTCAAAATAGAATCAGACGAAACTGCGACGCTAGGGAGCATAGGTGTCAACATCGTCTCTTTTCCCGCCAATTACAAGCAAAAGAAAACAAAGAAAATCAACCTCCACCTTTGATAGAAGCCATAGATTCTCACCCTCCTCCTCATGACCCACCACAAGATAGTACATTGCAACCATCACAACAAAATGATCTGATACAACAACCACAACTACTAATACAATATTCATTAGAAATTACCATCTATCCTCTCATTGTGATTAATCTGGATGATGATGATGATGATGAGATCTCTAAAATAGATGAAGAGATGCATAATAATATCAATTGTTTTCCTCTTCCATGAGCTTAAGTGATAAATCTCCTACACCAAGTGAAGAACTTGGTACTTCCCCTAGTTCGACACTTACAATTCTCCATTTGGATAGTCAATTGCGCTCACAATACACTAAACATGATTGGGAGGTGGATGACTTGTTAGATGGTTGACTTGCATTTTCCTTCACTAGCCCTTTTTACATTTTCTTTTTCCTTTTTCTTTGGTGTGATTTTATGTTTGTATCATGTTCCCCTGTCATGTGCATTTGATGTTCCCTCTCTTTGTGTACTTCCTCTATTTGTACCTCTATTCTTCTATATGTTGTACATTTCCTTTCCTTTTTTATTTTGCTTGTGTTTTTCCTTTTTGGGATGATGCAAGGCACTAAGACTGCAATGTCTCCTTCAAGTTGACCCTAATGTTTTTCCTTTCCTTTTTCCTTTTCTTTTTCTTTCCACTTGTGTTGTCCTTTTGGGGATGATGCAAAGTGTTGAAACACAATGTCTCATCCATGTTGAGCCAAAAAGAACATTATTTTTCTTTTGTTTTCATTCTCTTTGTTTCATTCTTCAAGTTCTATGTATTTGGGGAATGATGACAATTTCAATCTCTTTCATAAAAATAGTGTAGCAATGAACATACTAACCCCAAATCCATAGATCCCTTATTTTTTTGGTGTGTTCCTTTTTGGGGGAAACCCCTCTTTCTTTTCTTCCTTTTTCATTTGCATACCATAGCCTTACTTGGAAACATATGACTTTTCATAAGGCCTTTCCAATTTGGTTCTCATTTCTTGTTTTATTTTTGCATTTTTCCTTTGCTACTTTAAAGTAATTGCTCATAGAACGGTGCATAGCAATTCCTTTAAAGTGGAGGAATAAATTGGCATTATTCATTTGCATTTTTCTTTTTGGTTCTTAGTGCAACCTTGTCATTTCATATGATGTGTTTGTCACTTTTTGGATGACATTGGGTATAGTGTATTTCATTCGTGTGATCTATCTCAACACATTACATTCCTATTAGTGGCCTAATGTGACGTACTGCATCCCCTAATTTGTGAATATTTTATTCTTTGATTAGTCCTCTCTTGGAGACATTAGATAGAATGTTCCCTAAGTGATAGAACTCACGTGAACTAAACAAGACTCATTTGAACATTTGTTTTACATTTTACATTTTTGCATTTACGTGGCCATTGCTTAACACAACTTACATGCCTGTGGTACCATTACATTTTTTCATGAGTTATAAACATACAAAACTTTTCTTGTATCATGACACACAAATCAAAATTTTATTTTGTGCCACTTTATTAAAGTTCTCAGGAGGTATAACTTTGATATGGTTGAGTGGGAAGCCCATTCCAAGGCATGAATTTCCCCATAGCCACCTGTGTGTTTGTGAGTAAATACCAGCCAAGTGTATGTTTCTCACCTTTTGGGCCTTCTCACCTAGTATACTGCCACGAGTTTTGTCACCCCAAAGTGAGTATGCATTTTCCTTTTTAGACAAACAACCTAGATCTAATCCACAACTAGTTGGAAAAATGATTGAAGCTTGATCTGACTTTTCCTTTTCTTCTTCCTTTTCTTCTCTCTTTCACATGTGTGTTCCTTTGTTCTTATGTTTAGTTTTCTATGGGATATTCATCTTGGGGGATTTATCATCCCTCTTGATTATGGTTTTCATCTCATCTTGCTGGAATAAGTGTATTTGGATCCCTCTTGATATGCATGGCTACTTTATTGTGAGTTTGAAGCAAGTTCATCCTCTCACTAAAGTGGGGGATAAATGTACTATAGAAAAATGAATCTTGGAAATTTTCATGGTCATTTAGGTGTTTTTCCTATGACTCTTGGATTATTTTTCTTAGATTTAATGTTGTAATGTAACTTATGCATTCATATTAAGTCTTGAATATTCAAATTATTAAGACTTTATGATATCTTGCGAAGGTGTTGTGAAGTTTTGTAACACACTTATACACTTTTCTAGACAGTTCTTTTTATTACAATTCATCTAAACATTCCATTTTTATCACTTATCAAGTCCTATTTCAATGTGTTTTAAAGTCTTATAACCAGATTTCATGCTTTTATAGGCCTTTCATCACTAATTACACCTTTCTTATGCTTTGTTTGGCCCCTTTATGCACTTATAGTCCTTAATTAAGTGTGTTTAAATACAAACTAGATAAAACTAATTAAAAGAAACTTAATTTTTGACACCCACTTGTATTCCTTGAGTGGGACCCATTCACCATGGGTGGCAAATGAGTCCCTCTTGGCACAAAATTCAAAATAAATTCAAATTTCCTTTGATTTTTTATTCATTAAGACCTTATGTTGTCCTGTGATGTATTTTTAGGTAATTAGGGCATAAGTGTGTATAAATAAGTTTTTTCCTATTCATGTTTTAACACCCAATCATCCCATTCATTCAAGTATTCATTCATCCATTCAATCATTTCATTCAAGCATTCAAGCATTATAGCATCACTAAATCAAGCATCTTGTACCAACCATTGACATATCTTCAGACTTCAACAACAAGGGTTTAGTGAGTTCATGACACTTGCATGTTATTTTTTCATCATTTCCTTGTTTATTTCATTTCATTTCTTTATTAAGGGTTTGATTACCAAAGTGGGATTTGGCCAAGGCAAATCCCTGTACTCTAACCCTTAATCATTTTACCCCTCTTTACATGTGTGTTTGCAGGTCTTGTAGGAATATTTTTCAAAGGGATAAGTGTTGAAAAGTGGTCAAAAAGTCATTCAAATCTATTCAAGTTAACATAACCCTAATTCAAGATTGGAGACAACATTCAACCCATTTTTTGTAAATTTGGTTCCATCAACCTGACAAGAAGACAAGTGTAGATCTAGATCCATAGAGTTCACTTTAGAATTTGTAGATTTCTGTAAATGGAATGATTCTCCATTAGTGGTGAATGAGTCCCAGTTCTAGGCTAGAAAAGTTATTTTGTTCAGTTTTTAGTTCCTGACAGTTAGAAACCTGTTTCAACAAATTTTACCAGAAGTAGGACTAATTTTCCATCAGTGTCGAATGATTCCCAATGGTAATCAATATTGATTTTTGTAGCATTATAGAACCTTTCAACATCATCATTCTATCTCCAGGTGCAATTTGTTCATTTTCATTAAGTTTTGAATTCATTTGTGCATGTTTCTAATTCATTTCTGCATATCACATTGTGATTTGAAACCTTCATATTCCTTTGGTTTTGCATACATAATCAATCAATTTTATTAGTTTGTTTCATATAGATCATTGCATTTAGGCATATTTCCATTGTACATACATTAATTGGAGTGGACCACCTAGATTTTGGTGTGCGATCTAGTCGTTTCCACAAAAGGATATACAAGTCATGGAAAATCCTAACCTGGGAATTGGACATTCTAGTAGGTGACTAACATCTTCTTATGGGTATTCATTTACATTGTCAAACCAAGGAACATATACTTGAAATGGAGCAGCATTGTATGTGCACTAAGAACCAGGTTTAGTCACAATTTATTGGAAACAAATGCTTGTAAGGAATTCTACTTATGCTGCATGAATGTAATGTAAAGTCTTCTTAACATAAGCATAACTTAATCATAGAAGAAATCATGTCAATTTTTACTAAGAGACAAACTATGAACTAGCTTTATGCTACAGGAACAATATAAGACTGAGTTTGCACTAGAACTTTCGAGAATAAAATCTAACTTATAATCAATAGAAGATAACCAACTAACTAACTATAGATACTCACTAAGTCGGCCCCATTAGCAAGCATCAACTAGTTTATGCAAGAATTGAACTCAAAAATTCATCAGCTTTTATTCATAAACTTGGAATCATGTACATTGATTGTTCTGCTTGTCAGAAAACTAACATAAAACTCTGATTCTTATTATAATACTAACTTTTACATGCTATGCTTGCTCACTCATGTAGGAGGAACAATTATTTATATTAGAAAAGCAACTAACTACCTAACTCTTAACAGAGAACGACGTGGACATAAATACATCCTAAAACCGAGGAATAGACTTCTCATGAAGGCATATCTATTCAACACGATTTAGAGAGAATTTAGTATTCCACTCTTCCTAGATTAATGATCATTTAAATTTCTTCCCAACGACCCAGTCAGAGAGTCTTCATTGGAACAACTTCCTCAACGTCGTGTTGGAAATGGACTTTACTATAGGCCCGAGATCTGCTACGCTTGACTCATTCATGCTTCCTTCAACAACCTGCGATGCACATGGAAATAGAAGCAAAAGAAAGAATGTGTGGAAAATAACATGATACACATTCATTAATCACATACTAAATCTATCTCGTTATTCAAAAACTGCATGCATTATATCAGTCATTCGAAAGGTCAAATAGGGTAATTAATATAGACACATGGAGATGTTAAGCTGCAGGAATATAGGAATGTATTGCTATAGGATACTACCCATTTTTAGATAAAAAGTCTGTAATCAAAGAGTTAAAACAACCATTAGCAATAAGAGTAAGGGTAAAAAATACATCATAATAATCAAATTATGAGCATATTTTGAGCTCATCATTTTTCCCCCTACTTATCCTAATGATGGTCCTCTAGGATTTAGATTTCTAGTTGTTTCTCTGAAATCAATAGGAGAAGTATGGCCCTATAATGAAGTTCCAAATTTTTAGTAGAAACCTCTGAAACTCTATCATCTCTCATACCTATGGGTTTTTGTATCCTCATTAACATCGATAGCCCGATAAGGGTAAAGTGGCCACATCAAAATTGGAGGTTGAAATGTTAACAGTAACCATAACTCAAACCTTTTCTAAAGACCAAGCTGCATATACTTTTCTATCCTTCTGATGGTTGCTTTAAAGTTCAGAGGGCTATGAGGCTCATATTTCCTCAGACCAACAGTCAGTTTTTCCCATCTTGTTTCAATTCTCGAAGATGAAAGCTTCCAAAACAAATATGGTTGGTCTTTGAACTCATCATACACCTACTTCCTGATATCAAATATTTTCATTCTTTATGTTTGATCATTGAATCCATACGCAACAGTAAGCCAAGTTCTTAGAATTGTATGTGGATTGAGCTTTTAGGTCACAGTGGAATAGGTTCATTCCTTTCAGCCTCTTCATAAGCCTCTAATTGTCTTCCATAGTTAGCTTCATTGGCTGCCCAAGACATGAGTGACTTCAGATGAATGTCACCAATATAGAGAAGTGGATTCCACTCTGTTTCAGAGGGAATTATCAAACCATGCAAATAAAACTCGCATAAGGAATTTTTCAACCAACTGGGTGCTACCTGATATGCATCATAAAATTCCTTAGCTATATAAATGACAAGGTCTAAATTTCTTGAAATTCTCATCAATTGAAACCAAAGAAATTTCTCTTTAAGGCACATAGCATATACCCTAGGTGGTGGTCTACATTCCATAATATTACTAGTTATCTTCATCATTTCATCCATTTTCTCTTTCATTTCTTTCATTTCTTGTTTTTTTTTCAATTTCTCTTTTCAATTTCTTCTTTTCTTCCTCCCAAAGACTTTGTTGAACTTCAGTTTTAGCTAGATGGTGGAAACTCAAAGTTTGAAATGTAACAGGCCACCATGTAGTCCTAAGGTATTCCAAATATTCAATCAACAATGTTCTTCTATAAACAACCATTGCTCAGAAAGTTTCAGGGGATAATAGGGTTTCATTGGACACTTCAAACTGCCCAAGTTGTTCTTCCTCTTGCTATAGGATGGATTCCTATTGTTGCTCAGCAGGAAGTTGTGTTTCTTCTTAAACTTTCCTAGCTGCTTCAGCCAAGTCATCAAGACTTGGCATCCCCCTTTCATTACCACTATGATGTTGTGCTTCCTCAACTTCCACTATCTGAGTTTGCACTTCCCCAAGAATAATAGATGGTCTTTGTGGAACATTCTTAGATACATTCTGAGAAACATCATGACTAGATTCTTCATATTCCTTAGGAATTATTATAATTTCAGGTTGAGTGGAGGTTGAGGTAACTTTACGTTGTTTCCTTGATGAAACTCTTTTTGGCAATGTTTCAGCTACAGGAGGCACTCTCGTGGCTTTTCTATTTCTAACCTACCTAGAGGATTTAGACTCAGTAGGAGAAGATGATGGTGAAACTGTAGTGGCAACAAGTGTTGTTGTAGGAGAAACTGCTACAGGGGAAGATGTTGCAGGAAAGAGTGGAGTAGAACGTTTTTGCTTTTGAGCATGAGGGTCAGATTCTGGGGTTTGTTCTGCCTTAGAGGACTCTCCTACCTTAATTTTCCCTTTTTATTTTCTAACAATAGACCTGGTTTGTACTTGGGTAGAGGGCTCTAGTGTGGAGGCTGCAGGACTAAGTGCTACAGGAGTAGATGATTCTTGCTCTACTTCCCTACTTATAGATTCTACTCTCTTTTTCTTTTTCTTGTGCTACGTATGGAGTGCTCTACGAGGCTCTAGAGGTTGTAGACCCTTCTGGGAAACAAACTCTTACCATGAAAGAGGTGATACATCCCTCAGGGAACGCTCGCTCAAAAATTTAATGAGGGCATGATCGGCGATAGAGTTGTCCCTACCCCTCTAGGTTTCATGGGCACATTGTTTCAAAAGGTTTAACAAAAAATTTGGAACATTGACAACTAAACTATGCCTCATATGACTCAATAGTTTAAAATGATAGGAATGCAAATAAGAAAAAAAATCCCTCACAAGTCAAGTACCTAATTATGAAGGTGACATATTCTAAGTATGGAGGAGGCAGTGACACTCGTTTTCATCCTTGTTTGGAAACCTCCAAGGGTCCATTTGTTGGTATTGTGAATTCTGCCCTAGCAGAGATAGCATCTGAAGAAAAAATTTCTCCTACCACCGGAAGCCCAGTTACTTATGCAATTCACTCTTCTATAATAGCTACTATCAAACCCCACACTGTAGCTTCTCCCTCTGAAAGAGTTCACAAAACTCACTTGCAGCTTCCTCATTTAAGGAATCTAACCTTAGAAAATAATTCAGCCAACTGCAATTGCTGAATGCTTGAGCCGTTTGAGGATTTTGCATCAATATTTCATGAGCTACAGGCTCGTGTCTTACTAACTGGCCATCCATATTCACAAATTATCCCTGCTGAGATTCTTGAAACTCAAAATTCTTCTAAATATTTGAAAAACTTCTACTTTTTTCCCTGCTACTTTCTGTCTTGTCGTCACTTTTCTTTACTTTTCCAAGAATGAATCAAAGGATAATTACATGAAATGATTGGTAAAAACTACCCAAATCAAGCATTTAATTATTCTCTAGGATGGAAACACACAGTCATATTTGGAAAGTACAAGAAAATAAAAATATCTTAACAATTGTGACAGTGGCACAAGAAAAAGTTTAAAATGGATTATCCCTGCCCCCTACTAAAAATGTGGCATGTGTCCACACAAGTGCGAAAGGATAGGTGAAGAATAGGCAATAACGACTGATATGTACATAGCAATTAATGAATAAATGAAATAAATAAATGATGTGACAATAAAAGATATCGCGTACCTTGTAATAAGTGCTCGTACATGCTAGGAAAGATCACAACTTAGCATGAAATGACAGCCCAAAGTGAAACCATAAATGAGGGTGGTACGGTAGAATGGATGATATGGATGGGTGACATGGAAGAAGAGGGAATGAATGATGGTGATGGATGAAAAATGGAGAAAGTGGCTTCCTTAAAAAGGAAACCTTTATTATGGGCATGCAATCATAGAATTTTAAAGAGATGTTGTAGGAGAAAGGCTAAAGCCTTTTGCTATAGGAGGATCAGTGGTTGCATCCAAAAAAAACTATTTCATAAATTCTTCTATGGATGTTGGCTTATCATACAACCTAAGATGGTGTCCATTAACCAGTAGCTTGAATCAGACAAGATCTATTGTAGCTAACTGCACTGAACCATTATCAAACATATTTTCTATTTCATAAGGACCAAGCCATCTTGTGGTGAGTTTACCTTGATTTTCCTTATACCTGGAGTCCTAGAGTAGAGCTCAATCACCAGCAAAGAATTTCTTAGTTTTGATATGACGGTTTTGCTATTTTTTTCTTTGCTACTGGATAGCTTTAGTATGCTTCAGGGTAGCTTTCTTTATCTTATCCAATCCATTCAGCTGCAGGAGGCATTCCTTTTGGGCCTTTGAAATATCAATGTTAAGCTGGAGAGCAGTCCTTAAGGTCTTATGCTCAAACTCTATTGGCAACATGGTAGTTTTTCCATAGAGTAAGTCAAAAGGAGAGAAGCCTGTAGTTGTTTTCCATGTTGTCCTTTAGGCCTAGACTACTTCAGGAAGGCTACTGCTCCAATCTTTCTTGTGTATTTATACTGTCTTAGTAAGGATTGCTCTATTTCTCTGTTGGTAACCTCTGTCTCTCCATTGGCTTAAGGGTGATAGGGGCTAGACTTCTTGTGCCTGATCTTGTAATCATTCATCAATGCAGTGATTAAGTTTGATGTAAACTAAGTTCCTTGATCAGTAACAAGTTCCCTTGGTACGCCAAACTGAGTAAAAATCTGCTCATACAGGAACTTAGTAACTTTGTTATCATGTGCATGTGTCATTTCTTTCACTTCTACCTACTTGGTTACATAATCAGTGCAAACCAAAATGTATGATTTCCCATTGGATGGAGGATCAATAGGCCCAACAAAATTCATTCCCCATTTGTCAAATGGACTGACTACCACTTGAGGATATAGGGGAATTTCATCAGACCTTGTTGGTCTCCCCATGCATTGACATCTGTCACATTTTCTGGTGTAGGTTGTAGCATCTTTGTGTAATGTGGGCCAATAGTATCCTGTAGCAAGAACTTTCATAGATTTTCTCTTAGTGACAAAGTTCCCACCACATGGCTCATCATGACAGGCATGCAAAATGTCATAGGTTTCATCTTCCCTAAGACATCTTCTCATGACTTGGTTAGGTCCTATGTAAAATAAACAGTCTACAATCCATGAAAAGTTAAAACTTTTGTCTACCAACAATTGTCTTTCCTTTGGTGAGAAGTGGGTTGGGATCTTATTGGCTGCTAAATAATTTGTAATATCTGCATACCATGGAGTTTGAGCAGCAATAGAAAATAGAAGTTCATCAGGAAAGCTATCATCAAGTACCTTAGGGGTGGTAGGTGTAGTTGTTTAAAGCCTTGACAAGATATCAACCACCACATTAGCCCGGTCTGGCTTATCAATAACTATGATATCAAATTCCTGCAAGAATAGGAGCCATCTTGCTAATCTACCAGATATGGTAGGTTTATTCATGAGGTACCTTATTGTTGCATGATCTGTATGGACAAATATTTGCTAACTAGTGACATAATGTCGAAACTTGTTCATGGCATACACAACTGCTAGCAATTCTCTCTTTGTGACAGTATAGTTTAATTCAGGGCCTTGAAGGTTTTTTCTAATGAAATATATGGCATGCTCTATGGAATTCTCTTTCTTTCCTAAGACTTCCCCTATGGCATAATCAAAAACATATATGTGTATATGAAAGGGAAAATTCCACTTTGATCTTTGAAGAACATGTGCCTGAGTGAGTAAGTTCTTAAGCTGCAGGAAATATTTGTCACAGGCCTCAGTCTAGTTAAATTCAGAATCCTTAGTGAATAAAGCATATAATGGACTGGCTATTTGTTGAAATCTTTGATAAATCTTCTATAATATCTAACATGTCCTAGGAAGCTTCTAACATCATTTTGTTTCATAGCTGTTTGCAAAGTTAGAATAACTTCTATTTTTGTAGGATCAACTTGAATTCCTGCTTGAGAAATATGATGGCCTAAAACAATTCCATCTTGCATCATCATAAAACACTTCTCACTATTCAAAGACAAATTGTGCTCCTTACATCTTTTCAACACTTTCTCCAAATTTGCTAATGCTTCTTCATAAGTAGCTCCATAAGTGGTGAAGTCATCTATGTAGATCTCCATAGAATCATGAGAAATGTCAGCAAAAATACTAATCACTACCCTTTGAAATGTTGTAGGTGCATTACATAGGCCAAAAGGTAAGAAAAAATAGGCAAAAGTTCCCCATGGACTGGTAAAAGTTGTTTTGTCTTGATCCTCAAGAGCAATTCTAATTTGATTATACCCACTATATCCATCCAAAAAGGAGAAATACTTTTTACCAGACAATGAGTCTAGCACTTGGTCAACAAATGGCAATAGAAAGTGATCATTTTTAGTTGTTGTGTTTAGCTCCTTGTAGTCTACAAAAAAATCTCCATTTTTCACCATTTTTAGGAACAATCACTAATGGAGATACCCATTGACTGTTTGAAATGGGGTAGATAAAGCCAACATCAAGCAATTTTTGGAGCTCTTTTTTAACTATTTCCCTGAGTGCTGGGTTTATCCTTCTTTGAGGCTACCTAACAGGTGAACAACCATCCTTAATGTAGATCCTATGAGTACAGAGTTGAGGATCTATTCCCTTCATATCCCCATAGTCCCATGCAAAAGCTTTGTGTTGTTCTTGCAAGATTGTGACTAGGGCAGTTTGTTGATATTGAGGCAACTTATTATTGATGTTCAGACATCAACGTGGAGACACTTCTACTTACTTGGTAAGATCATTCATGGAGGTTACTGATAAAGGTGGTGTTTGTATTTCATATGGAAGCAAATTGTGATAAACTGTGAGAGATTCAGGTGGCAGGCTCTCAGAATTTAGTTGTTGCAGGAAACACTACTGAGGATAGCTATCTAGAATAGATGGGCTACTCAGATCACAGTTGGACTACAAAATGTGTTAAAGTAGGTCATCCTCACTCTGAAGCTATGAAAATAGATTAGTTTGCAGCATCATTAGCTGAGCCAATGAATTGACTTCTTTAGTTTCTTCTCCTAAATCTAGCCAAATTGGTTGAGATAAGTCTGGTTGAGGCTGGGCAGGTGGGTATAAAACCAATTTCTTTTTTGACTGACCATTAGAAATTGTCATGTCTCCTAAATGACATCCTATAAGAGCATCAGCTGTGGCTAACCATGGTCTACCTAGGATGATAGGATATGCTCCCAAAGTTTCCTTAGTGGACAATATGGTGAAATTTTCTAAGTATTCCCAAGACTCAAGGATGACAATGGCATCTTCTACCACTCCATCAGGTGTTACTGTAGAACTATCAACAAGCTACAGGACGATAGGTGTAGACTAAAATTTTAAATGATTTAAATACTCCATAGTATGCTTGGTCATTACATTGATGGCTGCACTAAGGTCAATCAAAAAATTCTTTACTATCTAGCCATTAATATTTATTTGTACCACAGGACTCCTAGGATCAGTATATTTTGGAATGACTACGTTCCCTAACATAATATTCTCAATTTTCCTAGAACATGGATAGTTTGGGGATCCTTTTTCTTTCTTCCTGGTTTCTTTAAACAAACCTCCTTAATGGCTTTTCTATAAATTGGGGCATCTTTAATGGTTTGAAAAAGGGGAATTTGAATGTGTACATTCTTTAGTTGATCCAAAATATCAAAGGTAAGCTCTTCCATAGACTTGGATGTAGTAATTTGTAATCTCTGAGGAAAAGTTAGTTTGTCCTGATGCTGCAGGATAGGGTTCTTAGAGACTATATCTGATACAGGTATATGTTCTGTAGGATCAATAGGTTGTTTAGAGGCAGAGTCTAGAATCTCTATAATTACAGGTGACTGTGGAGTAGGGAAAGTGGTTCCATACCTGAGATGGATATCATGAATATTCAGGGCATAAGCTAGATACTGATTGACTTCTGCAAGATACATAGGCTATTGTTGCTACTACTAATTATTATTATTAGGATTTGGCAATGGTTGAGCAGGCATAGGCATTTGTTTTAGAGGGCCAGTATTTGTTGCAAGTGCTATAGGAGGTGGCATGAGGGCCGAAGGTTGTGGCTGTTGAAACTACAAGGATCCAGGGGATTGGTTCGGCCATTGCTGAGAACCTCTCCATTAAGGATTCTGTTGCTAATTACCTGGAGGTGGAGTCCATTATCCTTGTGGCTACTGCCAACCTCCTTGAGGAGATTGCTATTGAGGACTTTTATAGTTAGGCCACTATGGTTGAGAAGTATTTCAAGGTGGTGATGGGCCATATGTAGGTTGCCATTGGTTATTATAATTAGAATAAGGATTAACAAAATTCAAAGGGTATTGAGGCATATGTTGTCTTTGAGCCCATGGTCGCCTTTGTGCGATGAAGAATACTTGGTCATCATCACCTTCCACTATCTTAAAATCATTAGGTAACTACTTAGCCTCCAGGTTAGCCACCATCTTACATTTGCAGTCACGTTTCTTTTGTCTGCAATGTGGATAGAACTCAACCAAAATTGCTTCAGCTTTCTCATGTTTCTTCCAAGCTTGCATAGTATCCAGCTATGTAGCCATGTTGTTTATGATATCTTGCTTGAAATCAGACAACAAATTTGTGATCTCCATCCATGAAACTCCATTAGTAGAAGACTTTCCCACTGTGGCTTGATGACCTCTACCCTTCTTAACAATTGCTCAAGAGTAGTTGAGACATATTGTCTTACTATCATCCCAAGGCACTTGGGTTATATCTCCTCCTCCCATCAGGTTCAGGGCATCTATACAGGTGTCACTGATTCCCCTTGGGAAAATTAGTTTATGAGATTCTTCATTGAGAGTATGGTCTGAATTATTTTTCAAGGAAAACATGAATCTTGAAATATAGTCTTACAGGCTTTCATCCTCTTTTTGTTGAATTTTGAATATATCATCACCCTTACTACCACTCTTATAATATTCCTTGTATTTCTCAAGAAATTTTGTTTTCATGGCTTCCCAACTATCAACAACACCCCTTCCCAAACTCATAAACCATCTAAGATCTCCCTCCTTCAAGGTAGTAGGAAACAACTTTAGCCTATGAGCATCTGAAGTGTAAGCATAGCTGCGACAGAGGATGTCAAACTCAAACAAGAAAGTTTTTGGGTCCTCTATAACTAGTCCATAGAACTTGGGAAGTAATGAAGAAGGAATATTTTTAAGGTTGTCATTATCTTGCTGAGCAACGATGGGGAATTCAAAAGGAGGTTGATTAGGTAGATTATGTGCCATATTTGCTTGATTGAGTTTCAAAGCAAATGGATTTTCTTGAGATTCTTCATCAGCTGGGTCAAATGGCAATTCAACAAGCAGGTTTTCAGCAAATGGATTGATATCTTGGTCTCCTCCTTCCTCAAATAGATTATAAGCTGGTTCAGGATTGTTATCAATGAATGGAAGGTTAGGGAGGAATCTTCCTAGAGCATCTCTTCTTCTATGCATGCAATTGAAGGAATTTGAAAATGCTTAAATAAACACACTAAACTACTACTAACAATGACTATGACAAGTTCTTAGCTTGACACCATCCCCGACAATGGTGCCAAAAATGGTCGTTTCCACAAAAGGATATAAAATTCATGGAAAATCCTAACCTAGGAATTAGACATTCCAGCAAGAGACTAACATCTTCTTATGGGTGTTCATTTACATTGTCAAACTAGGGAATGTATACTTGAAATGAAGTAGCACTGTATGTGCACTAAGAACCAGTTTCAGTCATAATTTACTAGAAACAAATCGTTGGAAGGTATTCTACTTATGCTGCAGGAATGTAATGTAAAGTCTTCTTAACCTAAGCATAACTTAATCAAAGCATAAATCATGGCAACTATTACTAAGATACAAACTATGAACTAGCCTTATGCTACAGGAACAAACACAAGGATGAATTCTCGATGCTACAGGAACAATATAAGACTGATTTTGTGTTGGAACTTTCGAGAATAAAATCTAACTTATAATCAATAGAAGATAAAAAACTAACTATGGAGACTCACTAAGTGGGCCCCCTTAGCAAGCATCAACTAGTTTATGCAAGAATTGAACTCAGAACTTCATCAGCTTTTATTCATAAACTTGGAATCATATACATTGATTGTTCTGCTTGTCAGAAAACTAACACAAAACTCTGATTCTTATTATAGTACTAACTTTTACATGCTATGCTTGCTCACTCGCACTAGAGGAACACTTATTTATATTATAAAATCAACTAACTACCTAACTCTTAATAGAGAAAGACGTGGACATAAATACATTCTGAAATTAAGGAACATACTTCTCATGAAGGAATATCTGTTCAAGATGATTTGGAGAGAATTTAGTATTCCACTCTTCCTAGATTAATGATCATTTAGATTTCTTCCCAACGACCCGGTTAGAGAGTCTTCATTGGAACAACTTCCTCGACGCCGTGTTGGAAATGGACTTTACTGCAGGACCAAGATCTACTGCACTTGACTTGTTCATGCTTCCTTCAACAATCTGCGATGCACACAACAAACAAAGCGAAAGAAAGAATGCATGGAAAATAACATGATATGCATTCATTAATCACATATTAAATCTATTTCATTATTCAAAAACCACATGCATTATATCAGTCATTCAGAAGGTCAAATAGGGTAGTTAATATAGACACATGGAGATGTTAAGCTACAGGAATATAGGAATGTATTGCTATAGGATACTACTCATTTTGAGATAAAAAGTCTTTAATCAAAGAGTTAAAACAACCATTAGCAATAAGAGTAAGGGTAAAAAATACATCATAATATTCAAATTATGAGCATATTTTGAGCTCATTAGGATCTATCTCTTTGCTTTAGGTGAAAAACCCTAATTGAGAGAAAGAGTCATAACATTCCTAGACCCAAAAATCTATGGTTCAACTGATCACCTTTCCTTTTAAACTCATTGAAGAAGCTATCTCCCAATTGATGCCAAGTACTAGTATGCAAGTGTTGATCCTTCCCTTTGAAAGAAGTAGCTAGTATCCTTAAAGCTACACTTTGTTCCATTGCATGGTGCATCATGCACACATCGATGACATCTTACTAATATTATTCGTATATTTTAAATTATTCTCCAATGAACTTAGGGACTTCCTTTAGAACATTATCATGAATTGGACCTCACAAAGCTATTAAAATTTTGACCATAATTGGTAGATTTACTTGTTGCACTCGAGCCTGCACTTTTTCTTGTGTTACTTCCTGTAGATTTCTATCATATGATATCTACCAATGGGGGAAAGAGTAACATAGGATTATGGATGTGAATGCTCTTGTGATGGGTCTTTGGATCATAAAGCAACTTATAATAAATATTGAAGTATTTTTGGTTCTACCTAGCATGCTAGAAAAAAATTTTGATCTTTTAATCTAAGACTTAAGAGATACAATTCTTGGGAAGTTCTAATAATGGAGGACTTGAACGATATCCATAAAATGACCTCTTGGATTTTAGAAGCCAACTCTTTATTTAACTAATAAGGAGGTTGGAAGAGGGAAGAGGTAAAATTAAATTCATACAAATAACTATCCTAAGGTGATTTTTCATAACATGCTAATGGTGTTGCCCATAATACAACATATCATAATATTAGTCCTATGGTAATTTACAAAAGTTTGAAAAAGTTCCAACATGATCCAAAATTATGCATATGTGAACTAGAACTATAAAATATTGCCATAATAATCAACAACTACAATATCTCAATGAAAATATAGATCATAATTATGTTTACATAGAGGAAATAGAATTCACAATAGAGGCTAATAGAGCACAAGATTATGCATTAGTATTTCTCATACAAAATTAACTATTGATGTCTAAGAAATTATAAAAAATTAAATATTGTCCTTCCAATTCTCTTGGTTGTAAAAATGATGAACCACCACAATACAATGTCACTTTGGTCTTAAAGATAAAAAAAATCCTCATCAAAATGGAAACCACATAAACAAAAAAAAAAATCACACTCTCATGCTTGCTAGTCTTGCTATTATGGTGACGGTTGAAACAACCTAAGTGGGAAATTGTAAGTAGTTCCTCATAAGGGGTGATCATTCCACATATTCCTCCATGATCCATCATTACAACTACTTATAATCCTTATAATTAATATTGTTGGTGATGGACATTTTCTCTCAAAATGCATGTGAGCTTACCATGTATCAGCCTCTGCCATAATGTATGTGTTGAACCCACCAAAAGTCTTCACCAAGCACAAATCATATAGTACTTGTGATGCATGGAGAGCTCTTTGGTTTATGCCAACTTGAAACAAGGCTTGGGGAAATAGGGTTCTTGATAAAAAAAACTAGTTACTATTTTTAGTTGGTGCACAAAGAGTCCACATGGAATTCTCTTGTATTTCCCTATAAGTATAGTCATTAGATTTGGTAGCAAGTGTGTGGCATTCACATGTGTTTTTCCTCCATGCAAAAATTGAACCTAAGTGAAAAACCATGGAAACTCGAAGGAAAAGGAATTATTTCCAACAATTCCTTGGAAAATAACCCTTCAAAAAATTATGGTTCAATAGATAATGTCTACAAATATTATAGATAGATTGGTGATATTATTGTTGTAGATTATCCCTCTTCATCTTATAGTGATTTCAAGATATACTCAGATCCAATCCCTAACTATGGTAAATGGGGTGCCCCTAACAAGGGTAGTGACTCCAAAAATGATAACTAATCTTTCATTTCATATGAATACATCATAGATAAATTAAAAATAACCAATACACATATGATTAAAATAACACCTCAAGATATCCCTTCCATCCCATCCAAATAATCACAAGACCAAGACAAACCTTCCAATGTAGCCAATTATTCTCTTCCATATCCTAATCAAGATCAAAGTATCCCTTCCATACCATCGTATGATCCCTCTTAAATTAAAAACTAAAAGAATCTCTTCCACCCTATCTACCAATTCCCTTCCAATCAATATTAAAGAACACCTTCTATCCTATGCAATGATCCTATCCCATCTCATGATCCCTACCTTACACTACATGTATTGATCCCCTACCAACTCAAGATCAAAATATCCTTTCATGTCATGATCCTAATCCTCCACAAGACCCCACTATACATATCCAAACAATGCATATTGAAGTACTAATTGAATTGGCATCCAAATAGGCTCATCCAAAAGCCCCATCTATCCTCAATTTTTCCATTCAGTGACACATCTCTAAACGTATCTAAATACATATTTCCTTTATTACTTTGATACTGATTATGATATCCATATCCTACCCAATTCATCCCCCTACACTTTCATCTTTGATATTAGTAAATTTAGGAGAAAAAATATTCATGTATTCTTTGAGAAATGCAAAACCTTACTTTCTCTAAACTCAATATCCTTTATGCACCAATATTTTCACCTCAAAAATACCTTACTACTTTCTATTCATAATTTAATTTCTTTGATTTGAATCATATTTATGGTTCAAGTAAACAATCCTTATCTTATATGTTTTCTTTTACCCATAAGTATGGTCTAACTAAATAATTTATATTTCATTATCTTCTTTCTTGAAACTCACAAGGCTAGTTCAAGTAAAAATATCTCTATCTTGATGTTTTTATTGAAACTCATAAGGCTAGTTCAAGTAATCATGTCTCTATCTTGATCTTTTGCCTTGAAACTAACAGGGCTATTTCAAGTAAACATATCTCTACCTTGATATTTTTCCTTGAAACTCACAAGTCTAGTTAAAGTAAATAATATTCATACCTACCTCTAATAGGGGTACCTTGTTCCTTTACAACATAAGATTTAGAGATTATTTCTCTCTTGTTTCACTTATCCACCTACCATGTGTTGAAACACAATGATCTATTGGGAGGAGGATGAATCAATAGATATTAAAACTTTTAGACTTGAAAACCTTTATGAAGATTCAAACATAAAACTAACATGTGTAGATTAAAAAATCAGCCAATATAGCAATCACATGCACATGAAATAACAACACATAACATCAAATGTACATGGAAAACCCAAGATAGGAAAAACCATGGTGATAAATGCTGCTAGGATCTACTGTCCTAATCCATCCTCACAAGCAATGAATTCAACTAAAATTTTAAGGACTTCAACCCTAAGAAAGTAGGAAATCCTTGTTTTAGAAGCTACAACTTCAAGCATGCTACAACACCCTACTTTGAGCTCCAACTCAGCACAAACTGAGGCAACCACCTCTATATATTTACAAATTCAATTATACATAAACTGGTTCTACAAAATCTCTAATGCATCAATTTAGTACATAACTTTTTCTCTCTCTTTGTTCACTCTCACACCATTGTAATTTCAACTTCAACAAAAAATTCTAGATTTTAACTATCTATTATAGTAACACACTTTTCTCACTAACTGTATTTTATCTTCACTTCAACAAACTAGTTCATATCACTAAACTGCTAATATATAACAATTTTTATCTTCATCAAGAAGCAACACAAAAAAACTGTAACCGTAATTGAAATTCAATGAATCATTAAATTTTGCGGGCTACATCTAGGGTATGCATGTCATTTCACCATTTTTTTGTGTAGTGGATTCAAATTCAAACTGAGTGAACTTCTCCTTAGAACTGACATCTTCATCGAATAGATAGAAAAAATATTGTTTGATATCTACTTGATAATCTATGTAAGAGATTTTATTTGATTATTCTCTTCCTCGTATTGATCTCATACCTTGTTCATTGTCATGAAAATATATGCCAAATTTTTTTCCATTGGATCAAACACATTCCTAGCTGTGTTTGTTTACATAAGAACTTGTGCTAACATCTGTGTCTTCCCATATCAAGATTTCATGCCCTAGCTATGTTGTTTTACATCTACTAGTCGACTATGGTAATACCTTGAGTTTCCATTGTCAAGGATATCGTTTGATTGAATATTGATTTTGCAACAAGGATGCAAAATAAAAAAATTGATCATTTTTACATGCATCAACATTCTATGAACCTTCCTTATCCACGTCACCAACATTTTTTCATCTATATGATTAGTTTCTATTATATCACCATATCCCTATAAAGTTAGCAATTGTACACTTACATTAGTGATGTAGCAATTATAGTTTGATCACTAAATTGATTAAGACTTCATCATCCCATTTTGGTGATAGCCATCTGCCATCGCATGTCCCTAAAATACTCACCGATTCAAAAGAGTTTCCCATGATGCATAGAGTATTAGTGATAGTCATAGAATTATTTTTAATCTCATCTCAACTATTAGATCCACTTAATACAATGCTATCCACAAACAAGCCAATGTGGATCAAAATCTACCAATCCTGCTTCCCCATGGGTCTTGATCGGGCCCCACTAGCTTCTCACTAGGCCAGTGGGCTATAGTTATGTGTTCACCTTTGACATAAACATGCTTCCTACGTCATCACCATGTCAAGTCCATAGACATCACCATGTCACTATCCATGTCATCACCATGCAATTCACAATAAGAATGTGAATTGCTCTGTCATCTAATCACTTTATGCCGCCTGTAGACATGTCACCATCCACCTACACATGATCCTAATGTAATGTAGAAAAAAGGAAAATTGCTTGATTTGATGATAAATTGGAGTTAATGAGGCCTTGATTTGGTGTGGTGAGGTGTTTTTCACATCCACACTAGGTCTTGAACCCTTTCAAATGAATTCAACAATGTTTTGTAAATGTGTTGTAAAGGACTTTCATGTTTTTCTAGGCTTAATGAACCAATTTCCCATAATTCAACATTATAAAACATATTTAGCTACATCCTCACATCAATCTAGTCAGCTTCTAAAATGAAATTAATGTTAAACTAGTGTTGTAATGTGTCTTGCACATTCACATTGGTTCTTGTGTCTTTCTAGGCTATGTGGACCTCATTTTAGTGTTGTAAAGTGTATTTAATCACACTTTCACATTGAATTCTATGTCTCAAACCCTAATTAACATTTACATCATCACTAATAGGTCCCTATTACCCCATATTGTGCATCTTAAGGCAATATCTAATGAAATAATAGACTAAGACATTGTAATGCCCATAATTTACACTAGGGCAAAAACACCACTAACAATTTTTTTTATTTTTTTATTTTTTTTACTTCATACTTGCTACAAACCTTATCATGTTCTACATGTTAACTAATCTTCATGCAACATGAGACAATCCTCTTGAAATGTCGAAACATCACCTGGAAATAGGGAGTGGGGCTGATGAGCAAGCAGGTGTGCAAACTCCATCATGCACATCCTCAAGCAAGGAAGGGAAGGATCCTAGGATATATATATTATAGAATGTCATACTTTTACTACTAGGGATAGATTTGATCTCGCTAACACTGATGACCCATGATTACCTCAACCTAAAATTTCCTAAATGGATTCAAGGTTAAATTTTTTTATTTCCATGTACTACTAACCTTCGCTTTTACCCCAAGTAAGGTTATGTTCGACCTTGTTACTAAAGTTACATCTAATGCACTTATCAACATCACTTGATGGAACCAAGCTAATGTTAGCACTAATATCACTCTTCACCGTTAATATTATGGCATCTAATATATATAACTATCATGAGGTCTATAATTCCAATAGTTAATTCGAATCTCATAATGAATTCACTCATTACACATATCACCACTTGATATTTGGTATTAGAACTGATCTTATTCATTTCTAATATCATTGTTACTATCTATTATCGATACCCTTAATATTTCTAACAAAAAGATCGTTGATGCAACCTTTCTCTGAATCCAAAAGATCAAATAACTTATTATCTTATCTATCTCTTAAATTGCCCATCATCATTTATTCATATATTTATTTATGAGAAATAAATATCTACTTTATACACATAATTCAATTTATTTGATGGTGTAATTTAAAATTAAAATTCAATATTATCTTTTTCAACTAAATAAATTATTTCATTATATATATTATTTTACCAAAGAAAATTAGAATAAACAAAAGAATATTCCCTCTTATTTTTAAAATGGAAATGGTAGAATTATTAAATCGAAGACTTACTCTTTACCTTTTATACAAACTTTTATTTTAAATTAAAGTGATCCTTATCTAAGGGAGTGAGGATATATTCTCCCTTCCTTAATTAAGGTATTACTTATACGTGAGAGTTCTTAAAAGCTAAAATGGATGGGGTTTACGTGGAGCCCCAAAAATGGGGATTTCCAATGCCACCGCCGATGCTTTAAGCTTACCAATTAAAACTTCTTCGTGGTTTTGTTTTCCCTTTATTTTGACCAAACTTTATTTCATGCCTTCAACATTGCGGTATAACAATATTATTAATACAAATTCCCACATCACGAATTTATTATTATTATCTTCTTGTAGAACGCTACAAGATTAACTTATTACAAAAACTTAAGATAGAAATTTTGTTATAAGGGTTAATATAAATCTATCCGCCTGCGAGGTAAAGGAGTTTGGTGTTGTCATCAATTTGCAAGCTTTGAATAATGAACTCGTTAAAAAAATAATCTAATACGTATCACAAAGAAAAGAATGTGAGTACTAGACAGTAGTTTTAAATTTGCATTGGGGAAAGCTATCTTTAATATCCCCTCGTCGTGCCTTTTCCTTGATCAAATTTGATGCTGCCTCACCGAATTTGCGGAGGAATTTATTGATATAAAATTGTTGAAGCGTGTTAGCTGCATAAGGGAGGTGTGAAAGAGGTGACTGACAGAGATGGATTGCAAGCAACATATTTCCCTTACAATAGTAAATGCAGTTTACTTTTACACCATGCTTGGACAATTTCAATGCATGATTTTGACTTGAAAAGTACTTTTATCAGCAATTATTCTATCTATCATGCAATATCAAATGCATGGCTATTGATTGGATTATGACATCGTTGTCCAATCTTGGAGTAAACTTGGATTATTGATTACGATTACCAGTACTGCCAAACTGATTGCAAAGTGAAGACGTGTACTAATATTTGTACTGAAGTAAATATTTTCTATCACATCTTTGTCGCAGTTGGAAGAAGGTTATGCCCTACTCTGAAATCACAAGAAGGATATGGTTAATAATGTCTTGTCAGAGTTAAGAATTCCTCTAGTTGAAATGGCGTATGGATGCCACTGCATCCTGACAGGCATATTTAATGCAATGCAGTGGAAGGAGATTGAAAAGATGGTGACGCTAACTTCTTAATAGTTTAATAAATAGCAATGATACAAGTTCAGTCCCAGATTTGACAATGCAATTAAATTCAGACATTAACTCAGCACTTGGGTAATTAATGGCTGCGATGCCAGTTACAAGCTTTCACCAAAATGGGTAGGATTTTACTGACAAGAAGATGCAACTGCACTGGATCTTTTTGAAGCCACCTTGGGGACTACGAGAGTCTAAAATTCCTCGTTTATTATTTATCACCATTAAAGCTATGTACGGGTTACGTTTACCTCTGCCAGTAAGGAAGATTTGTATGGTATGTTACAGACTCCCAGGAAAAATATTCAGGGCACGGGATGGGCGTCTCCCATAACTCCCCTGCTATAATAGTTGGCTTGCAGAGGGAGGCGTGCTTGAATAGAACTTACATTTATTGCTATTAAGGGTTGCGTCATTCTTACTACTTCACTACTTCAGTCTAATCAACAATGTTCATTAGGCACTAGCAGGCCGCTCCACCACTATACCGTGTATTATTTTACAGCTCCTGGTGTAGCTTACATACTATCCTTGGGTGGGTTATTTAGATGATTTTATTCTCTGAATGAGGTCGATGATAGCGCCTAAGCAATAGTAAGACATTGATAAACTTTCTATTTAATCCATAATGTGTCCAGGGATGGAGATATCAAAAATGAAGCACTGAAAAATAGCGTTTTCTTTCCTTTCATTTTTTTTTTGTTTTGCCTTTGGTTTGCTTTATCTGTATGCTCTATTTATTTATGTGGCACTTCTTGTGGAAGGATACAGTGAAAGGGGCAACAAATTATCTCCCAGTCGATGCCCCGTGGTGATGCGGAATGGGGAGAACGAGGCATCTAAGAACCATTGGAGTGCCTGCGAAAAATTCTTTTAGATGATCAGATTTCTGATACTACCCCCAACCATCATTTATCTTTTGCTTGGAGGGGACAACGCTTCTTCCCATGGGCTCGTGGCCCTCCTACTCCTCTGCGCCCTCTTTTTTTTTTTTTTCTTTCATGTATTTTATTTAATAATTTATATTTCATCTATTTATTTATTTATTTTTATTCAATTTTTTTTTTGATGTATTTGGCAACGTACGCAATCCAACAGATAAACATGCCTATTTTATTGTTCCAGGTTCAGATAACCTATTATATTCAATGCTTAATAGATAATTAATTAAAAGGAATAATTTTATCCCTCATTCCAAATACATAGTGGAGGTTGTTAATAGCTTCATCCATATTCTAAAATCAGTTTAAAATCAGACATACTGAAGTTAATATGACAATCCTAACATTGGAACATATCACACATGGGATTTACAGTTCTTGGGTGGTTTGTCTTTTCATTTATTCTCCACAATAAGCTCCGCAAGGAAGATTTACTATCCTCTACAAATAACCATCTTTGCATGTGGGATGTTTAACTATCCAGTCCTATCCACATTCCAACATTATTTTCTTTGAATAGATGCAAAACCCTTATCTTTAACTTGCAGCATTTCAATCACTATTGAAAGAAGAGACAATGGATTTACATGTTAAATAAATTATCTCTCTAAATTTCATCTAATTGTAAGAAAATACACTAGTCACACACAACTGAATAAGGCTTGCTCTCCACCCTACCGTAATGGCGTCATGGAGCCTCATGGGCTCTAGCCATACCCCCGAGCAAGGTAGACTTTTTGCTCCAAGATGATCAATGGAGTCTTTTCAAATTCTTACAAAGGAACAATAATGACATAGCTTTGAATCTCATGCATCTAGGTTCTCTAATCTCTATGTTCAACCATGATCTATACTACATGCCACATTCTTACAACAAATACACAAGAGTAAATGGAAATAAGAACTTATCTTCTTTCTATTTGGTGAAGGGGTTGAACTCTTTCAACCATCTTTTCTTTAAGCCAAGCCATCTTGAACACTTTCTTCTCAAAGAGGTGGAATCCTCTCCTCCTCTCATTCTTTCTGCCATCTCTACTAAAGTTCTCCTGAAGGAGAAGTGGGTAACACCCATTTCCTCTTTTCCATCCAAGTATATAGGCATTCAACTTGAATTCACCTGAATGAGAGAGAGACACTTGTCACTCTCTCATTTGATCTTTCAACACACATCCCCACAATTCTCACACATGTGTGAGACTTTTGGGGAGATGGGGAATGTACTATGACACTCTACCCAATGACCCTTACAAGGTGGCTCCACACATGTGAGAGATTTGATGCTCTTTCCAAGTTCATTAATGAACTTTGGGGAGTGTGGTGGGGAAGTGATAAGTCACTTCTCCCAACTCCCAAAGACTCAAATTCGCCACTCCCTTTCAAGTGGACTTTTTGAAGGGTCAAATCATGTCCTTGGGACCATAATGCTTGCCCACCTGTCCCCTACAACTATGGTATAGACCCTAGGGGGTTTATCTTTGTATCCCAACTAAAGAAATTGACCAAAAACCCTCTTTAAAGTCCCATTTAAGGTTCTATCCGAGTTTCACACTTGGATAAGGGTTCATAAACCTTAACCCCAACTTACATCTCACATGACACAATTAAATAACCTTTCAACCCAAAAGAATAAACATAGTAACTATTTTCCCTCGGCACCGAAATAAGGAAAACAAGTTCATAAGCACAAAATGGTGTCTTTTAATTTGTTCTCATCGGTTTTGTGTTCTCGTATTAGCACCTCCTTTCTTTCCTGCACATTCCCAATGAAATCATAAGGAACAATCATATATCACATTAATTTGGTACTAAAATAAGATTTAATTGTGCAACCATTTCATTAAAATTCCAATTCACATTCATAGTTTACAAGTGCCTAATACCTCCATGGAAATAAAAACATTTCAAAATGAAAGACAAGCACATTTTCATGAAATCACACTATGCATTGCCTAAAATATATCTAAGCATCTATAAGTATATAACAAAATTAAGATTGTATTATTCACATGCAAAGTGGGGTCTTACAGACATCATATAAACCTTATTTTCATATCTCCCAAGAAGCTAGCTATCAAATGGGCCCCACTAGGACTTATTCACCACTTGTGGTGAATGAGTCCCTACTATGTGGGACTGATTCACCCAATGTGGCTAATGAGTCCCATTTGGGTCAATTTTGACCTTTGAGCAAGAAAAATTGAAATTTAAGTTTAGTATTTTCACATATCAGCCTTAGGGATCCAATTAATGGGAAGATAAGGTGGATTTCCTATAAAATCAACCTTATAAACCCTAATTCACATCCACTAACACATTTTCATAACCATACTTCATTATTCATCTATCATTCTTCCATCTCAAGTTAAGCAAGTTAGGGTTTCATCATTTCAAGTCATTAAGATAGCAATTTTCAGACATTCAAGGGCAAATTATTCACATTTTGCTACAGACATTCAAGATCAGTCATCATGGCAAGGTAATCAACTCCATTATTTCATGTATCACAGTATTTCTCTATTTTTGTTTAATTACTTAAAAATGGTTTTGACCAAGGAAAACCCCCATGCTCTAACATTCAACATTTCTCTGTCTTGTCTTGTGTGTTTGCATATTTAGGCATCTTGGAAGCTTGGAAATCATTAGCAATCAAGTTGCAATTTTTTTAAAGTCTTCTCTTCATTGTATAAGGAAAAATATCAATGAAAACTCACTTTCAGGTTTGGGAATAAGAATTTCAGAGGTAGACACTTGTCAGGAGCCGAAGTGAAAATCGAAGACCTTAGTTTCCACTTTTGAATTCTCAAAAATTTAAAAGTGGACTAATTCACCATGGATGGAAAATGAGTCTCATTGCCAGATTTGTTTTGGGTTTTCTACATATATGATACTCTTTTGTCTAGAATAGGTTCCAGAACAGTTTTGTAGAACTGAGACTAATTCGACCAAAATGGTGAATGAGTCCCACTAGGCTTAAAAATTAGCAGAAACAACATTCTAGAAGTCAGTTCCAATCTCCATCCATATCTCAAGTGCACACTTTTAGCTTGGTTCATTTCTATTCAGTTTTGTTCACATTTCTAGGTGTTTTTGCATTACACAATGTATTTTCAAAAAAGTTGAATTTCAATTGTTTTACATTCTTAATCAATCAATTTTATCAATTATCTTCATTTAGATCATTTCAGTTAGTCATAATTTCATCATGCATACCTTAGCTTGAGTGAACCACCTAGATTTTGGGTGTGGGATCTATCTCTTTCCATTAGGTGAAAGACCTTATTTAAGCAAAAGAGAGACATGGCATTCCTAACCCTTAAAATATATGGTTCATTTTGGTGATCCTAGTTTTAGAATACTTTATTTCCTAATTAGGATCCCATCACCATCCTAGCAATAGCTTGCATGCATTACATTTTGCATTGTTTTGCTTTCTAGGGTTTCAAAAACGTGCATTAGTGAAAAGGCCATTTAGCTTGCATTTTTCCATACAATTTCCTTAATTTTTTTTTAAGTTATGCATATCCATCTTAGTTTTACATCATAAAACATCAAACACATCAAAAACAATTCAAAATCTCTAAATTTTTTTGCAGAAAACCATTACTACAACTCATTTTCCATGCTAGGCGAATCAGTCCCTATCTATATTTTTGAGTGTCTGTTACATCATCATAAACCTCATTTTTGTGCTTCCTAAGCCTCCTATTATAATATAGTATAAGTCCAGAAAGTTTATGTAGTATTTGTTTTATGCATCTAGCTCATAAACACCATTTTAAACCACCCATTCTTCAAATCCCTTCCATCCTTGATCTGAAAATGCTCCAATTTCTACACTTTTGTATAACATTGAGAAAATTAATTTTCACTTTTGCATATACAATATTTTTATTCATTAAAATTTGCATAATTTTGTTAAAAGTGCTTTTTATTCTTGCATATTCATTATGCACATTCTTCAAATCTTGCATATATTGGATAAGAATGTTTTGCATCTTTGCACATACATTGTTTATATTGCTAAAATATTGCATGATATGGTTACAAGTTCTTTACATTTTTGTTCAAACAATGCTAGTATCTTACATAACTAGACATATTAAGAAACTTTCCTTATCGTATCCCTTTAAGAGTGTTTTTGTGACAAAGAATACAACTCTGAACATTCCTAATGATCATAGTTGTTCTTCTAATATCTCTTCTATTGGAAAAGAAGATATTTGGTGATAGAAGAACCAATTAATGATATTTTTGAGAATTCAAGTTGTTTCTCTCCTCTTACCTCTTTTTGTGTACAATAAATTAATAAATGAGATAACATAACCATAGGTAACCATTACATTAACATTTATTTTTCTCCTAGTATCTCTCCTTGTTGTGAAGATGATACTTTGATGTTAGAAAACCTATTTTGTGAAGGTCATGAGAATCTTAATTGTCCCCCTTCCCCTAAGGAAACCCTTGATCATTCCCTTGCCTATTATAAAGTCATTTTAGAAGAACCAATCTGTGAGTGTCAAGAACATTTGGTTTTTCGTCCTCCCAAAAACTCTCCTCCTAGGGAGGATATCATGATGCAAGATAAGGATAACTCTCACTTGCTAAGGGATGTTAACATTATTCAACCTCAAATCATCCTTTACCCCCCTTCACATACACCTCCACCTCAAAAAAAACTTGAACTTGTTCCTTATCCACATACGAATAATGTATCACAGCAACTGAGTTATAGTATCGTTGTTCATACATATAACACTCAAAATAATTTACAACCACTGAAATCAACCCCAAAACCCTTACCTTTTCCTAATCCTATCCCCTCTAAACCTATCTTACCAAGTATTCCTAGTGGCATAGAGTACAATCTTGTTGAACAACTATAGAATACTCCTGCTAAAATATCCTTATGGGACCTTATTTAAGCCTCCCCTCACTATCATAACATGATCCAATCATCCTTGCAACAAGTTCCTGTCCCTTCTAGTACACAACCAAATGATATAGCATCCATGATTCATGCCATAAATGGTGACATTGTTTTCCACCAAAGTGAGCTTCCTCCTTTGGAAATGCAAAAACAAAATGAACCTTTTATGATCATCGCTCAATGCGAATGAAAATGGATTAAGAGAACTCTTGTGGATACTGGTTCCAATCTTAATGTATGCGGATTGAACCTTCTCCATAGAATTGGTGTCGATAAATCAAACATTTGACTCGATCCTTTATCCATTTGGGGATTTGATAATATCAGTAAACAACTACTTGGTGTGATCACTTTACCTATTACAATTAAAATGGACACATTGGAAACACCAATCCATGTTATGCCTAATGATCTTGCATATAACCTTCTCTTAGGTATACCATGGATTCATGCAATGAATGGTGTGCCTTCTACTCTTAATCAAAAAATGAAATACATCTACAACAAAAATTTGTACACACTTGAAGCTAACCCTCATCCAAACAGTTGTTCAAACATTGAGAAAGACACAAAGAATCCCTTGAACACATTATCACCAACCACACAAGTGGACCCCATCCAACATCTGAAACTAGTTTCAAAGCTCTTAGATGATGATTGGGGTTCCTTAGACTTCACACCCATCTCCTTCAAAGAATACCAGATCATACACAAAGACTCTAGAAAGGGAAAAGAAACCACAGTTCTATCAACACAAAACTTGGACACCCCTTCACAAGCATCCACCTCAACCACTTTAGAACAATCAACATTAGGTTACACAACAAACTTTGATGAACTTAATCATGAACAACTACCAACTTCAAAATAAATGAACCAAATTTATGGACGTGGTTATGAGCTTATGAAACAACTTGGATAAAGTGAAAAAGGATATGGTGTTCAAGAACAAGGTATCTACAACCCCATAGAGCCTAAACACAGCAAATGACACATGGTCTTGGTTATTATCCTTTGCTTGAGATAAACAAACCTTCACTCAACCTAAAAAATCTCACACAATGTACTCCTAACTCAGCCTTAAATGTCGTCCATCTTGAACTCATTAACACTATTGGTCTTGAACATCTCCCTTTACAAAACATAAAACAGACAAATACACCTTCACTTAATGTCAATGTCATCTCGTAAAACGTTCATGATTTGAATTTATTAGATTTTATACCCTCTTATAATGGAAAGAACAAAATATCACAATCTAAAGACTCTTGCATAGATATGACAACTAATACTAAGCAAGGGGTATCTTTGTCACAAACTACAAGGCCACCTTCTACCATTGATCAAGAGGTCATCTTGTTGAGACTCCTTCAAGATCACTTGATCACCCTCCCTCCCAGAACATCAAATAAATGCTCTTGCAAGACTTCATTTTGTGCCTATAATAGAGTTCATGGTCACTTTGCTAATGAATGTAATGCTTTGAGTCGTATAATCCAACATCTTAAGGATTTTTGGATGCTTCCTTATGTAGAGGCACCTAGTTCCTCTAATTGATACTAATTTCCACTCTAGCATGCATTTCATTAATCATTTCAGCTCACCCTTGTCCTACACTCAGTGGGGGCAAGGGGTTATGTAGCCTTATCCTCACATGTCACTTGTGGTTGCCTCCTTTACCTCATCACTAACCTTTCATCAATACATAAGAGAAAGCTTGGGATGTGGACAACATGCCTTAAGTTGCCTCACATATGACATACTACCTTTTCATGATATATCCTCTCAAAAACATATGACTTGGCATAGGTATTTTTGAGTAAAATCTCATGACCTATTCTTCTACTTTAAAGAAAATTCTCATAGCATTGGGGTTCACAACTACTTGAAAGTGGGGGTATACTTCACCATTCACATTCCATTTTCCAATTTCTTTCTTCTTGTGATGTGTCCTTTTCTTGGTGGAGTCATTGCACTTGATTCCCTTCAAGAGTGTGATACTTCTTTTGACACATCATCTCTTGGAAACATTAAGCATGATGTTCCCTAAGATGAGACCTTGCATGAAATAAGAAAAATCCCTTTGAACATTCCTTACACCACTTACAATGTCTAAGAGTGTCAATCATATGAAGTTTTGCTTACTTCATAGAGCTCAAAATTAATTTTCCTTTGTGACACCTTATTAAATTTATTAGGAGGTATAACTTTGGTATGGTTGAGCAGGAAGCCCACTCCCAGGAATGACATTCCCCATAGCTACCTATGTGTTTTGTTAATTCATACCAACTAGTGTATGTTTCTCACCTTTTGGGCTTTCTCACTCGGTAGATAGCCAAGATTTTCATCGCCCCAGAGTGAGTATGCATTTTCTTTTGGAAAAAAACCTAGATCTGATCCACAACTAGTTGGAAAAATGATTAAAGCTTGATCCACCTTTCCATTTCCATCTTTCTCTCCTTCCTTTTTCTTTCCATTGCATGATTATGTATATTGATGGTTTTACTTAAGATCTTGGATCTTGGGGGCTTGCACAACCTCCTTTGATCTTTGTCATTCTTTATCATTTGCATCTGTACACTCATATTTCTCTTGAATCTCTACTTTAGTGTGAGTTTGAAGCAAGTTCATCCTCTCACTAAAGTGAGGGATAAATGTACTATAGAAAAAAAGAAACTTGCTTGATTTGATGACAAATTGGACTTAATGAGGCCTTGATTTGGTGTAATGAGGCCTTGATTTTCACATCCACACTAGGTCTTGGACCCTTTGAATTGCATTTAACAATTTCTTGTAAAGGTGTTGTAAAGCAATTTTAGGCTTTTTTGGACTTAATGAACCCATTTTCCCTAATTCAAGATTATAAAACATATTTAACTACATCCTCACATCAATCTAGAAGGCTTGTAAAATGAACTTAATGTTAAACTAGTGTTGTAATGTGTCTTGCACATTCACATTAGTTCTTATGGCTTTCTAGGCTATGTGGACCTCACTTTAGTGTTTTAAAGTTTATTTAATCATACTTTCACATTGAATTCTATGTCCCAAGCCCTAATTGGCATTCACATCACCACTACTAGGCCCCTATTACCCCATATCATGCATCTAGAGGCAATATTTGATGAAATACCCGACTAAGACATCATCTAAACCTTATTTTCTTATCTCCCAAGAGCCCAACTATCAAATGGGTCCCATTAGGACTAATTCGCCACCTATGGTGAATGAGTCCCATTTAGGTCAATTTTGACCTTTGAGTGGAAAAAATTAAAATTTAAGTTTATTATTTTCACATGTGGGCCTTAGGAATCCAATTAATGATAAAATAAGTTGGATTTCCTATAAAATCAACCTTCTAAACCCAAATTCACATCCACTAACAAATTTTCATAACCATTCTTCATTATTCATCCATCATTCTTCCATCTCAAGTCAAGCAAGTTAGGGTTTCATTATTGCAAGTCATTAAGATATCAATTTTTAGACATTCAAGGGTAGATTCTTCATGTTTTGTTGCAAAAATTAAAGATCAATCATCATGGAAAGGTAATCAACTCCATTATTGCATGTCTCATTACATCCTTTCTCTATTTTGGTTTAATTACCTAAAAAGGGGTTTGACCAAGGAAAACCCCCATGCCCTAGCATTCAACATTTCTCTCTCTTGTATTATGTGTTTACAGATTTAGGCATCTTGGAAGCTTGGAAATCATTAGGAATCAAGTTAAAAAGTTGTTTAAGTCTTCTCTTTATTTTCTATGGAAAAATATCAACGAAAACTCACTTTCAAGTTTGGGAATCAAACTTTTGGAGGCAGACACTTGTCAAGAGCTGAAGTGAAGATTGGAGAATACACTTTGCACTTTTGAATTTATAGAAATTCAATAGTCGACTGATTCACCATGGATGGAAAATGAGTCCTATTCCTAGGCCTATTTTGGGTTTTCTACATTTTTGGATACCCTTTTGTCTGAAACAAGTTCTGGAAGAGTTTCATAGAACTGAGATTAATTCACCCAGAATGGAAAATGAGTCTTACTAGGCTTAAAAATTAGCATCAACAACATTATAGAAGTTATTTCCAGTCTCCATACATATCTTAAGTGTACACTTTTAGTTTGGTTTAGTTTTGTTTACATTTCTAGGTGTTTTTGCATTACACAATGTATTTTCAAAGAAGTTGCATTTCAATTGTTTTACATTCTTAATCAATAAATTTTATCAATTAGCTTCATTTAGATCATTGCATTTAGTCATAATTTCATCATACTTATATTAATTTTAGTGGACCACTTAGATTTTGGGTGTGGGATCTATCTCTTTCCATTAGGTGAAAGATCCTAATTGAGCAAAAGAGACATAGCATTCCTAACCCTTAAAATCTATGGTTGACCCACCATTGATTTCACTATCAATGCTATATTGAGGGGACCTCATAATAGTCACTGCTGAAAACACTTTGTTACTTCAATCTTCCATCATTGTGTTGAATACCATAGTACGAAATACATCCACTATATTGCAGACCCCTTCACCAATGTGTTGTGGGATTGTAGGTTGACACTTGACACCATAGAACCAAAAAGCACATGATCAACTTTTTGCAAGATGGTGGTGTTCACCATAGTACCACAAGACACACTCCCTAGACTCTACAAACTAGTAGGGAGGCAACTATATTGCAAACACCTAGTCTTGTCTTCTACAAGATGATAGGTAAGCTTCTCAATGCTGCAATATCATCAACACTTGCACACTAGCCTCAAACACATTAATGAAATTTTCTCTTTTAATACTTTTGACATCAATTACATATTTTCCAACATCATGGATTCAAAAATTATCAGTATCTATTGTCTCATCTATGTATCTCTCATAATAAAGTTTCATATCCACTTTTGCATATCATAATAAATGATCCCATATGCCTAACAAGGGTAACCTTGCCCTTGAACTAGTCATTAGATTATATTTGGTCACATTACTAGGGTTTGACATCCAAACAAAATAAAACAACACATTGCACAAAAAAAAAATTGAGCTTTCATGGCCATACTAAGCAAGGGACTACTACTAAAACTATTTTTTCTTCTTGTATCAAGTTATTTCCTATATTTATGTATTTTTTATCTAACTAATTAATTCCTTAACATAAATATCTCCCATACAATAGGTCCCCTATTTATTATTGAGCTTATCTTTTGAAAATAGGTATCATGGTTGTTGACTTATTTGTAAATTGGCTTTTTTCTCGTTTAATTATCTTTTTTGTCTCATTCTTTTTTTTTTATTGAAGTTTCATTAATATTTCTATATTTGGGTATGTTTAGAGAAGCTTGGAATGTGACATGGTCATTATTTTTGTATGCTATTATTTTGGTGCATTATTTTAATATGACCATGGTGAATGCTTACCTAGTGTGTGTTGATGTAGCTTATTATATACAAAAAATGTCCTTTTCATATCTGGTTACCCATAACTTTTATGTATTAGGACTAGTATACTAGAAGGTTTACTCTCTCACATAAATCTGTCAAGGATTCCATATGTCTATTTTGAATGAGAATAATAAAATTTTTTAATTATGTTAGCTGGGTGTTCTTGTAATAAAGACATGGAAAATGCTCACCTTATGTGCATTGAGGTACCTTCTTGCATAAACAAACATTCTTTGCATACTAGTTTATTCAAGCCTTTTTTGTACTAGGATCATCATACTATGAGTCTTATTCCTCACATATTCTAACAAGGTTTTCATATGTCTAGTATTAATAAATACAACCTTTTTTATTTGTAGAGTCAAATCTATAAAAGGGATACAACAAAGTACCCTAGTTCCTCATACATTGATGCATAATATCCACTTGCTATATCAAAATAGGATTGATATTTACATTCTTCATAGCATAGCCAAATAACAAATTATCTTTCCATTTTTCATATTATTTCCCATTTATAGTCTTCTTTTGATATTTGATCAATGGTCTAATCTTCATCAATGTATTTTATTGCATTACCATTTCCTACAAACACAATCATTAGCATTTTTACAACATTATATCAGAACTATAACAAATACATCAAAAATATCCATCACATTATAATATAACATATATCATCATTATAGGATCATAAGATAACCATCACATAAATTTATCTAGAACATATCTATCATCATTATCATAGACCTAGCCTACCCTTCTTGTCATGAGCTCAACTGAAAAGTTAGTTTTCCTTGCCAAAATCTTAGCGGCATCCTACCTCCATCCCTTAGTCCATTGGAACACACTACAAAATTCCACCAATAGAATATTTCACACAACCATCATTTCTTTTAAACAATTCCATAAAATGCATTATCTCAAAGAGGGGAAAATTGTAGAAGCATAAAAATGACTATTGGATTTCCATATTATCATCTTATTGTTATCCTCATAAATTATTCTATCTATATTAATTAAATAATTTTAATTATTTAATTATTCTCATGTTCCCTCTTTCCATTGATAATAATTAGTTTTTTTTAAAATTATTTATTTAATTTATCATTTATCATTTTCTCTCCAATATTAATTAAAATCTAATTAAAGTTATCTTTGTTCCACTATAATTAAATAATTTTTAAAAATTATTTAATTATCTAATACTCTCAATAATTTTTTTGAATTATTCATAGCTTACTGATACTAGTAAAAATATTACATCATCTAGATATTATTTCATGATGGTTATAGTCAAGCAGCCCAACTAGCTTATAATGTATAATTATGTATCATATGTTTTACATGTTTAAAAAATTGTTCTTCACTTCACTTGTATCTAAAGTTATCACTTTCATTCTACTCATCGATGCTATTCCAACCTATTGGCATTTCAATTTTTTATATATCCTCATTGGATCTCACCACCTCTACTATGAAGTATTCTCCTTTTTTCACATAATGTTGGTCTTCCTTGAAATCCCAAGTCTCTTTTTTAGGGTTTCCTCTTTATGTTTCTTATTGTATTTCCTCTAAATTCCAAATGGTTTTTTAGGAATGGAATGTTGCCTTCCTTGCTAAATGTTGAGTAACTTGCATATTTTATGTCTTGTTTGTTGACTTCCACTTTTCTAGTTTTCAACAGCTTGAAAATTTTGTCTTCAAATGACTATTTCCATTGTTATGGTAACTTGTATTCAAATATTGAAAATATGAGCCTTATGTTAGATTTATTAAGTTCCTAATCATTTACCTTGGAACCATTCCTCATTTTTTGTTTTTCATAAACAACAACAAATTTCAATAAATAATAACTTGAAATAATTCAATATAATATCAAATCCATCTATAAATATGAAAAGTATCCCCTACCATTTAGTTTTATTTAAATCCACCCACCCTTGTAGCTTAGCACAAAATAAATTCCATATTTATTTAGCAAATTAAAATTCATATAAACTATGCATTGTATAGTTTCAAGTTCTCTACAAATTTTACAAATAATCATATTATGAGAAGAAGCAGTACCTGGAAGCTTATTCAATATTAGTAAATATTTGAAGTAGGATTTTTTTTTTTCAAAATTTTATTCCATTTAGAGATCTTCAACCAATTTTTTATCATTTATTTCTATATTCTAGTTTTTTTATATGCTTGAACAAATCTTGGGTGTTTACTAATGCTTTTATACATAGCCTTTGGTTTTTTTTTTTTTTTTTGAACTATTAATACATTTAAGGGGTATGTGTAGGATCATCATGGAAAAAACAGACCCTTAAGTGGCAAAAAATTCAGAAAAATTAGTGTTAGGCAACTTGACGTAAAAATTTGAATAAGTTATCTATATTATTTTAAAAATATGTAAGAATAGAATCTGTAGAAAATTAAATTTAGTTTCTAAACTACTAGGTTTATTTAAAAATAAATAAAATCTATTTGGTGAAAATTTGAAATTTCAATGTAGTAGTACTTAAATTTCAGGGAAAAAATAAGAATTAGGTGTCTATCTGACCACCCTAACCATAATAAAATGATAATATTTTCTTATAATATTTTATATATAAGTAGAGGACTCATTTCCGGATTTGATGCATATTTTTTGTAATTTTTTCCAAGTAAATAATTAATTATGAATTTTTATTACAACTTAAAAAATATAAAACTTATGTCGACCACCTTAACTTTGTCAAAACTTCATGAAATTTATTTTTATTTTTTTCATCCTATATTATGTGAAGCATAGAATGTGACACATATTTTGGATTTAAAAAATGTGATACCATTTGAAAGTTATAGATGTTTTTGAATCACCTATCGATTAGGACTTTAGTTGTAATTCTAATAGAAAATAAATAATAATTACTGATTAAATTCAAATTAAAGAATAATTTATATTGGTGGAAAGCTAAGAATCTCCTCTAAAACCCTTTTCATTTCATCAATTTTGGGTAAAAAAAAGTCGTCAGCCACATACCCTACAAATACCCATAATATTGCCACTTTTTGGCCCCTCATGATCCTGCACATACCCTAAGTCTATCTAAAATTTCACTATTTATCTTGAATTCAATTGGAAATTGAAGAATTTTTACAAACTTCCAGGTAAGAACATAATATGTTCTCCAATAGGAAGTTAGGGAGGTAAAATTCTTCATTAAGAGAATCCCCAACTTTGAAATATTTGATTCCTTTCTTGCACCTTTCCTTTTCTGAACACCCTTGTAACAAAGTAAGGGGTTTCTCTATATGATATAGCTACCACTAGATTGAACTATGTGCCATTGAAAATTGGACCTTCTTGAGGAAAGAGACAATTTCATGCATACTTAGACCCACTTTTGAGTTTCTTCATATCATTTCCCCTTTAAAACGACAATTATAGGCCCTTAGACCTATTAATTTTGATCTAGAGGCCCATTTCACATGAGAAATCACATAAAACCTGACAAAAAACACTTAATAACATCATACCCCGACATCCCACCTTCAAACAATAGTAGTGGGACCCATTCACCACCCTTGGTGAATGAGTCCCCTCTATAGCAGCATCGACTGCTTGATTTGTGCTCTAACTTTCTCATCATGTATCAGTCCTCTTAGGCAATACAACATATCTCTCTTCTTTTCATGAAATGAATGATCCCCTTGGAAATACACTCGCACTCCTCAGATAGGTACTTAAACAATGTGATGTACGTCCTTGAGTGTGATCATCATTTCTCTAGTGGAAAGATAAAAGGTATAGGTATCTACATCCCAATGCTCACTCAAAGCCATTAGAATAGTGCCATGGTATTCATGGATGGCATCATGAATGCCCAATAGATACCCACTGACTGTAGGAGCTCTGCCTGTGTCACTGATAGCACTAGTGATAAATATCTCAAAAATGATATCTTCCCCCTAGTCGTTGCCATGACCGAGCAGGAACCTATCACAATCATCAAAAAAATACTCTAAAAATCTATCTAAAATCTTCAATTTTCATATTTTTCATCATGCAAGTGTTCTGAAGTCAATCTAGTGTGCTATTCTAATATCCCTAGACACTTTATAACCCTTTTTAACAATTTTGCAAATAAATAGGGACACTTCATGAAGAAACATGAAACTTTGTGAAGAAATGAGACATTTTTCCAAGAGCCCTAAATTAACATATCGGGTATGTGCAGGATCATCATGGAAAAACTAGGCCCTTAAGTGGCAAAAAAATTAGAAAAATCAGAGTTAGGAAACTTGACGTAAAAATTTGAATAATTTATCTATATTATTTCAAAAATATGTAAGAATAGAATCTATAGCAAATTGAATTTAGTTTCTAAACTACTAGGTTTATTTAAGAAAAAAAAAATCTATTTGGTGAAAATTTGAAATATCAATGCAAGAGTCCTTAAATTTGTGGAAAAAATAAGAAGTAGGTGTCTGGACCACCCTAACCACAATTAAATGATAATTTTTTTATAAGATTTTAGATATAAGTAGAGGACTCATGTCCAAATGTGATGCATATTTTTTGTAATTTTTTTCCAAGTAAATAATTAATTATGAATTTTTTATTACAACTTTTAAAAAATATAAAAACTCATATGTCTAACGACCTTAACTTGGTCAAAACTTAATGAAATTCATTTTTCTTTTTTAATTCCAATAGTATACAAAGCATAGAATGTGACACATGTTTTGGATTCAAAAAATGTGATACCATTTGAAAGCTATAGATCTTTTTCAATCACCTATCAATCAAGACTTTGTCATAATTCAAATAGAAAATGAATAATAATTATTTAGTAAATTCAAAGTAAAGAATAATTTATATTGGTGGAAAGTTGAGAATCTCCTTTAAAAACCCTTTTCATTTCATCAATTTTGGGTAAAAAAAAAACTGTCAACCACATACCCTACACATACCCATCATATTGCCACTTTTTGGCCCATCGTGATCCTGCACATGCCCTATCCCTACCTAATAATCATTATAATATCATGAAAACAATGTCAAAAGTTACAAAATCAACTTACCTCATGATATCGCTTGCCACGTGCCACCTGCTCACGAAGATCGTCTAGCCGCAAAGGTGTATACTCTTGTCGACTTGACATCTTCTAATTCTACTTGTCAGTATTAAGCTACAAAAAAGGTGAAATGAATAGTAAGTGAAAAATTAATTTCATCTCCTACTTTTTATCTCTATTTACTTTTAATTCTTAACCTAATACTCTTTTCCTTTTTATAATATAGTGATTCTTCACATTTACATAATAGGAGCTAGGGTAATCCATTTTTCACATCATGTGATGTGTTGGAATCATGATTCCTCACTTGACATCCTCATTTACCTTTTTTATATGGAATGGTACTTGTAAATTCCCTACAATATGGTATTTCTTCTTCGATGTGGCTAGATTGCTACCTTGATTCCACCTCTGTAAAGCAAGTGAAATCAAAGGGGGCATACATCTACCCTCGAATAGGATTCCTAGGAAGTTAGATAAAATGATTTGTGAAAAACTAACGAATGTGTGTTGTAGGATGTGGTTCCTAATGTTGTGGTTTGTAGGTAACTACACTAGGGGCTATGTTCTCTCATCTTCTAAATATGTATACTTTTATGTAGTAAAGTACATCGTTTAGAGTCCTTTAGCTTACATATGCACGTAGAGTCATATGGGCACTAAAGTGGGGGCTAAATGTGTCATCAAAAATTGGACCCTCTTGAGAAAAGAGATAATTTCATGCATACTTAGACTCACTTTTGAGTTTCTTAGTATCGTTTCCCCTTTAAAATGACATTTATAGGCTCCTTAGACCTATTAATTTTGATCTAGAGGCCCATTTCACATGAGAAATCACATAAAACCCGACAAAAAACACTTAATAACATCATACCCTAACATCCCACCTTCAAACAATAGTAGTGGGACCCATTTGCCACCCTTCATGAATGAGTCCCCTCTGGTGGGACCCATTCACCAAGGGTGGCAAATGAGTCCCCTTTGAGGGAAAATTCAAAATAAAGTAGGAATTTAATTAATTTTGTTCTTATTGTTGGTGAATGTCAACCTCTTAGGTCTAGTTAACAGGAAAATAAGGTGTTGTTGCCTATAAATACACATTTTAAGTCATTTTACACAACTTTTGATCACTTTTTTATCATCTCAAGAGTAAAAGGAATTCTATAAGAAATTTCACAAACAAGAGTTAAAATTTTAGGACAACAAACTAGGGTTTTTGCAGGTCTTGGAGCTCACTTACATTGTCAAGATTCAACATTGCAAAGGGTTGATGATGGATGCCTATGGCGAATCATGAAGAAATCTAGGGTGAAGAGGTGCAACTAGCCACCAAATCATATCTAAGGGCTTGGTTTCCTATTGATTCCATGTTCCATTATTACTCTATCTCTAGACTAAGGTTTGCATTGTGTTTGTTTAGCATTTACATGTCACTTCACATGCATGTTTTATGTGTTTTAAGGTTTCTAGGATAGAGATCTTGTAACCTTTCAATCACTTTTGCATAACCTATTCTAGAGCAATAGAATAGGGTTTTTGTCATGATTCAGCCTTTCCTAGTATTTAACACATCTAAGGCTAGGGTTTGTGTACCTTTTTCTCTATTCAAGGTTTGATTACCAATCTAGGGGTTTGACCAAGGAAAACCCCCCATTAGACCAACAGTTTTAAGCTATTTTGTAGGGATTTTCAAAGATCTAGAATCGGGACTTCGTCAGAATTTATTGTACAGGTGTCAAAGTGCAAACCTGAATCTTGAATGGGAAAAAATATATAGGTGGACTAATTTTCCATGCATGGTGAATGAGTCCCGCCTAAGATGCAGAATTGAGTTTAAAGCTATTTCAGGTCCCTGACACTCAGAAATCATATTTTGTTCAAAAAAAAATCTAGCTCAGGACTGACTCACCACCCTTGGCAAATGAGTCCCAATCAGCTATAGTTCATATTTCATCGAGTTTTCAATCTGTCATTTAGTCCTCTACAACTTTCTAGGTACACACATTCTCAGAAACAACCCTCTGTTTAGTCAAATATTGCATTCCTAATTCTATCATTATGCATATCACATTATTTTCAAACAAGGCATAAATCTTAGTTTTGCATTCATTTTCAGTCATTTTAATCAATAAATTGCATTTAATTGAGATCATTTACATAATATTGTATTGCATACATCCTAATTTGAATGTACATAAGCATTTCAAAGCCTAATCTCTCTCCTTTTGGTTGAAAAACCCTATAAGTGTAAGGAAAGCATTAGGGTCCTAGAATCTATGTCACAAACTATTAGGACATTTTTTTTCTTGATGTATTTAGTTATATTTCCATCTCTAGTCAAGTTCCTAGCTTGTTCCCAAGCTTTCCAAATACTTCTAAATATGTTAGATACAACAAGGGTAAAAGTGAAGTTACCAAATAGTAATTCATAGAGAGGGAGATGTTTCCATGATTTTTCTTTCTTCAATGTTGCTCATTGAATATTATTTCTTATTATAATTTTCTAGGGCTCATTTCCTTTTAGTGCTTTAACAATATATTTAGAAACAAGGGAAATGCCTTATTTTTTTAATATTTTATTCTATATACTCCTTCACTCTTGTTAAGAAAATTCCTTTCCCACTTTACTATAGGTTTCTTTTTGTTTCCTTTTCCATTAGATCATAAGAATTTTCTTTTTTTTTGGACTTTTTAAAAAATTTATTTAAATTTCAATTATATTATACTCCAAAATAAATAATAAATTAAAATAATTATTTATTTTTAGAACTACACTCTCATGAATAAAATAAATTTATTTATTTAATTTAATATTATCTATTTACTTATTTTAGCTCCTACCCATCTTAATTTTTCCCATCCATTGATCTTTCTAATCAATCTCCACCTTTGACCAAATATCAAGTGAAGAATCTAAATAAAATCCTTTATTCATTCATATCTCCTTGAATATATTATCAGGAGATCATTATCTAGATCACAAGAAAGTAAGCATTATCACTATCTTGGGAAGTTGATATAACTAACTTTTATCATCTTGGCTATCATATCTATCTATCTTTGATCATTGAAATTTCATACTATCATACTATCGGTGTGTTATCATGGTTACTCTATTTTAAAGAGTAACCCATTTATGAAGAATTAATGCCACTAGCAAAAAAATGATGGAGAAATCCAAGGTCTTTTTCATGGTATAATTATTATTATTTCATTTTGTGCATAGATCTTGAGCTATGTTGAGTGACTATTGAGTGTGAATTTGGTACTTTCATTGCATTGTTCCTCTTTTATATAACTCACAATTTCATTATCCAAAATTACCATATTTGGTTGCAGGGTATCCTAAGGTGAAGTGTTATAGAGTATCCTAGGATGAATTACATTGAAATATAATTTTATTATTTCATTGGTAATTAAAAGGTGTGTACAAGTCTTGCTTCTTATTGATAAGATTAGAAATTGGACATGCATTAGATGGCTTGATATTTTTTATAGACAAAAAGTACATTTACAACACTACAAGGGTCTTTTACACTCCATTATGTCATGAAAATTTTCTTAAATGAGACCCTGAAATAAAATTTTATGTTTCATCCTCTTTCAAAATGCACAAGTTCCCAATGTATTAAATTAGTCCATCATATAGGTAAAAATATTGAACTTATTCATTTTAAAGTAATTTTGGATAGATCTCTATAAAATTATTGTACACTTGATACAAATATTAAAATAGACTAACTTCATGTCCATAATCATCAATAATTTTTTGACCAAATAAATGACTCAAAAAATTTACAATTATGTTGGTACTTTCGTCCATATGCTTGATGTTTAAGTAGAATTGATAAATATAATATGACCATATTAATATCACTATTATGAAAATTTATGTTATTTTTGTAAGGATTGAAGTAACCTATAATCTATATGCATCATAGTCTCCTTTCCCAAGATACAATGCTTCTAATTCTTATATTCCTAAATAATTGTGTAAGCCTCATGCACATGATGGTTGATTCCTATGTAGTGAAATAAATGTTTAAATACAGTATGTGAAAAAATAAATTGAGTGAGAACTACTCCAAGTTCATATTATTTTGTAAAATTGTTGATATCAAATTGTTTTTGAATAATTAGAAATATAAGTACTGACATGGAATAGAGCCACTTTTCAATTCCTTGAATAATTGCTATTGTGTTGTTATGAATACAAACATTGCTTTGGTTTCACCTCTCATAAATTTCTTCAATGGCTAAGTTTCCTACGAGAAACTAAGTACAAATATCCCATAAAAAATTTCTATCCCAAGAATCTATGAATCTTTATGATAATTTTTGGCATGACCAATCATAGATGATTTGAATCATGGTTGAGTTTACATATTCTCCTTGTGTGTTTAAATTTATCCCATGTATTGGATCTCCTTCTTGGTAAATGAATACTTCTCCATGTTGAAATTTATATTAGATTTCTATAAAGTATGAGGAACTTGCTCAATATGGAATAGAAATTCATCTCAAGTCCTTAGATAAAGATCAATATGTCATCAAATTGTGATTATAATCATAGTATGGGTTAAATATCCTAGATCCTAATGAATTTAAGACATATACAACCCTCTAAGATACAATCCCAGTGAGATATTTGAAAGAATCAAAATCCTAAGAAACTATTAAACTAAACAAGAAATGAACATGAAAGCTTAAAAGATACATATTCTAATACTCCAAATTTTATTCAATCAAGGGAGTGGTGTCACATTGATGTGGAATGGTGACCCTTTCCCAATCCGTTAGATAATATGAGTCATTCCAATCGATTTTATTGATGAAAATTAATGAAACTAATGAAGTATGAATGAATCATGGATGCAAAAACTTAGTTTAAAATGATGAAAGTGAGTGATAAATGTTAAAATTATTGATGGATATGGATTCAAACTACACTAGATGGAAATGAAGTTCAAAGATGCAAGCCATGGGTGCAAACTTATTCTAAAATAGATGAAGATTAAGCTAAAATTCTAACAAGTGTTAAATGTGGATGCAAGTGAGTATGAATTTCAACAACATAACTTTGCTCTGAAAAGGTGGATCCATTTATCTCCAAACATTTGGTGAAGTATTTATAGGAGAGAAAATGAAGAATCAAGGGTTGAGATTGATTTAATGAATCAATCGTCAATATTGAATCAAGAGTGAAAAATGGATCAAGGATTCTCATCAATGGATGTGAATGATTCAAACAAACACAATTTGTAACAACTTCTAATGTTTTTTATAAAGTTTTTTTGAAAATAATCATCACCTTTTTCAAGACAAATAGGAGAATATTCCTTTGGAATATTCCCTATGCAAGTTGATGGGTGAAGAAAACTAGTTATTAGTAATTAACACTAAGTTTTAATTGTGCAAGATGAGGAATAATAAGATATCCATTTAATAATTAAATTATTTAATAAAAGGGGGGGAAATGACATTTAATTTAATAATTTAGGATTATTTAATTAAATGAGAGGACTTAGGGTGTTTAAATCAAATAATTTGTTTTATTCAATTAAGCAGGATGAGAGGTGAAGGTGAAAGGGTGTGAATTAACCTAATTAATTAAGTTAGATTAATAGATGAAAATGATGCATTTAATTAAAAAACTAGGATTATTTACTCAAACATGTGAAAAGAGGATAAATTTTAAGATGAAACGATGTTAGTAATTAGACTCAAGTGTGTAGTAATTCATGACATTTTTAAGTGTCTACATTTTTACCCTCTTTGAAGTGAGTTACCTGTTATGTTGGTTCAAAGACTGATGACTTTTAGATTAATGCTACTTCTGAAATAAAAAATTTAAAAAATCCTAATTTTTTGGATGCCCCACTATTTCCCCAGCAAAAGGAATTAAGCTGGCACCTTGCACCCTCAAGAGATCAAGTGAAATTTAGGAATTTTGGGTTGATCTCTTGATAAATATTTTATATAGGTTCAACTCAAAGAGGACTAGAAAGTTGAGATGTCTGATGTAGATAGATATGATGATGTATAGACAACCACTAGCCATGGGTAGCCTTATGTATATTTTGATATATATCACACAGATTTGATATTTAGATAGAATTGTTAGTAGAGATAGAAGAATAAGATGATTGAAATGGATAGAAGTAGAAGAATGAGATGGAAATTTATTAACCATTGATTTTGAGATTAATTTAGAAGTCCAACAAGTCTATGATTATTCAAGAATTTACTAGATATGGTGATGAGACCGATGATATTCTCATTTATGTGATTGGGACTCTTCCTCATTCCTTATTTTTGATATAACACATAGACATGATGCATCATGGTATTTATAACCAGGATTGCATTGTATCTAGTGCAATGGACTCTAACTTTGTAGATAGATAGGATAATCCTTGTTCACACCTTGGCATAAACAAACCTCATTGGAATGTAATTTAGAAGTTTAAGACATTTTGGACCAAAGCATACACAATGGTCAACAATCTATTCAAAACGACATCTATACACAACAAAGAAAGTATGGACCAAGATCATTTTACAAGAATATCACACAAGCATAGAAAACAAAAGATAATGATCAATGCCCCATTCCTTTCTCTCTAAATATTTTTGATGGAAATCATCAAGAGGTCCTTGGAATGGGTCAATAAGATAAATCACAAGACAAGATAAAAATAAATAGTCAACGTTATCTATATCTCTTGCCAAAAGGTATAATGTGTTTAGGATAAATATCCAAAGTGATCTTGCTAATGATAATGCCCATTGTAGGAAGGATGCATCTTAGGAAATGTTAGAGAATGGTGGTAGGTTGATAAGTTTCTTGAAAGGCTATTGATATAAGGTTTAATTGACATGTTTAACAATGATCAAGGGTTTGATTTTTGTGTTGCATTTAAAGGTTATACTTTTTCTTATTATCACTACTTTTTTTCTATTTATGTTACCAAAGGGTGAGTGTGATAATCAGTTTATTATGGATGGAGGTTTATTGTGGGTGAAGTGAAATGGGATGGATGGTTTCAAAAAAATTGGAATATTTTAATGTTTTTGGTGTTTCGCAAATGTTTTGATTTTTTTTTGGTCTTTTCGAGTATATGTGAATATTTATATTTTCAATGATTTTAGATTGTTTAGGATTTTCTGAGTTTTCAAATGTTTTTTTTTTTAATTTTTGACCAAAACCTAAAAGGGACTAACCTAGGGCCTCAGGGGATTATCAAAGATGAGTCTTTCCTACATTATACATGTAGAGACCACATAGTTTGACTGACTTTGACTTGATTATTGATGAGATATGAACATTTGATAGATTGCCAATTTATTATGATGGAATCCTAACTTGAAGTGTCTCAGGGGCACATTAGTGATGGCCTTTCCTATATTTAAGCTCAAAGATAATGTAGTTCAACAAGGTACAATTTTTGGTTTTGATTTTCTGACTTTTTAACCTATTTAGGGATTTTGAGGTGATTTGGATGTTTTGGATTTTGACTTTACAAATTTTTTATTATTTTTTGGATTTTAGTTGTACAAGATTTTTAGTTTTTTGAATTTTTTGATGATATTGTGAGGTAAATGATACCTAGATCATGATGTTGATGTCACATTATGAGATATAAGACATGGATCAAGAGTTATTTGATTATACTAGATCCAAATGAATTTAAACTATATTTAAAGATGTAAGAGAAATCTTGGCTCTACCCCTTTCTAGATCAAACTCACACTACAACATGGGATGACACAAAAAAATGAAGCACACTTTCTTTTATTAATAAAATGACATTACAAAATTACAATGCCATCATATGGGCTTCCTCACTATAGTCATCTACCGAATTGTAGTTCTAACCCTTCTCTCTCAACTCTACATTCCCCAGCCAGAGATCTACTTTCTCCATGACACCACTAGCACCTTCAGGCTACTCTACCACCACCTCTTTTGTCTCTCTTCACTCTCCTAATGGGTATATATATCTTTTTCTTTTTCATCACTAGTAAGCCTTCTCCTTCATTTTGGCCTTGACATTCTTTCCTTCCATGTTGTCATAGTATCCTCTTGTCATCCAATCAACAATGAAATCACTAGGTGGTTACCTCATTATTAATTGTGTAGTCACATAGCCAATGTTTTCATTGATCCACAATAACAATTTTAGATCAACAAGTAATATCGCACCAAGTACCACTAGCTTATTTTCCTCCATCTATTTCCTTTGACCAACTCACATATCTATCATCCTTCTTGCTATCAAAATGTTTCCAAGACTCTGGAGGATCTCACACTAAACTAGATATGTCACATTAATAAAACTCTTATTGGATATCATCAAAATATCAAACAGGCCCTGAAAGATCTCTCATCAAATTATGTATGTCACATTGACATCACCACTACAATCTCACTGATCATCACCCATTGTAATTCACAACAAGTATGCGAATTTTCTATTTATTTTTTCCAAATATCATTACATTCCACCCCTATTGGTCCCACCATTCATTCCATCCCTCACCTTGTCAAAGAGACATTAGAAAATATCTCACCGAAACCCTAAAGTTACATTGATGCAAACATCAACACAATGCATGACTAATGGATGTCGATGAGATATTGAATGCCGAAGAGACATTTGAGATTTTCTCAACAAACCAACTCTCACCGATAAATCTCCACCATGCCTAGACCACTACCACCTAACATAGAATGTCAAAGATACATTTATGAATGCCTTTCTGAATGGGCCATATCTCATTGATAACACAACATGTTCACACTTCACCATCGGTATGTCAATGTGACTTGAGAAAAGGTCCCAAAAAATTCCCGATGTCTCATTGATGAATATGTTGACCAACACTGAATGACAATTTTTTTTCTCCTTCATGTTGCATATCCCTGAAGCCTAATTTTTTGTAGATCCCCATAGCCTGAACTCAAGCCAATTCTGGTCATTATTACAATTAAAACATCATAGATTTTTTTAAATGATGGAAGATCATGTTCCCACCTTGGATTCTCCTGCATTAAACACCCTAGGTAGGAATTTTTTGAGCATACACTCACAAATATATGCATAGAAAATTTTCTCTTTTTCCTCCATTTCGAACATCTACCCGGAACAAGCAATTTCCTCCTCTAAAAACTTTTTGTTGCACTCAACCTCCTGTATGTGGAATCAACTCCACCAGAGCTTGACCACCTCCTCCAAATGCATCTCTCATTCACCTCTAGTATTTGTGGGATTGAACCCACCATAGCCTATCTACCTCCACCAATTTTCATCTCCATTTAACTCTTCAACACCATGTAAATCCTTCTTTGCATACCAATCATTCTGAACTATCTCATATGCATTACCTCCTTTTCTGGTAACACTACATCCACTTGGGTTTCTTCTTCTTTATGTACCTTCATATTTTTCCTTTCTTTTGTGGCTCCTACCACCTTTGGATCTTCATCATTCCTATCCTCAATGACTTCTTTTGTCACAACATCCCTTTACCCACTACCAAGTTCCATTGTCTTTTTTGTTGCATTGAACAACATCTCTATCACAGTGATCTCTTCCTTAAGAATTTCTTGATCTTCATTAGGTTCTTCATCAAACATTGGATCCTCATACATCATTGCATCACCCTTAACTACTACAACCTTAATATTTGCAACAACTACAACATTCATCTATTCCTCTTTTGTGTTATCCTCAAATCATACTTTTGTAATATTTTCTTCATCCTGTTCACTTGTATATACAACTATGAAGAGCTTGTTTCTTTTCTTCTTTGACATTTCATCAATCACTTTCCACAATCTCTGAATTAAGAAAGCTTCAGAAACTTTTTAGTTACAAGTAATCCTTGAAACAATATCTCACTTACACAACTACCCTCTACCCAATAAAGATCCTGGAAGATGATTCCTCTACCTACTCTCTCTTAGTGGAGGAACTCTACACCTTCTACCCAACTTTATCTCTATTGGAGGATAGCAGTTACATACCCTCTTTTATGCTTGAAAAAAAAATTCCTTCTACAACTCTTCTTAGCTCATCACGTGAAGGTCTTCTAGCTTCAACCCACACTCATAGGTCCTACTACAATTTCCTCACATTCAACGCTATGTTACATACTTAGGACAACCAACTTTGATTCCAGTGATGTAAGAGCAATCTTAGATTTGCCCCTTTTCTAGCTCAAACTCACACTACAACATAGGATGACACGAAAAAAAGAAGGAAACACTTTCTTTTATTACTAAAATGACATTACAAAATTACAATGCCATCATATGGGCTTCCTCACTACAGTCATCTTCCAAATTGTAGATCTGAGCCTTCTCTCTCAACTTTACATTCCCCAACTAGAGATCTACTTTCTCCATGGCACCACTAACACCTTCAGGCTACTCCACCACCTCTTTTGTCTCTCTTCACTCTCCTGATAGGTATATATATATATTTTCTCTATTGTCACAAGTAAGGCTTCTCCTTCATGTTGGCCTTGACATTCTTTCTTTCCATGTTGTCGTAGTATCCTCTTGTCATCCAATTAGCAATGAAATCAGTAGGCAGTTACCTTATTATTAGTTTTGTACTCTCATAACCAATGTCCATGTTGATCCACAACAACAATGTGGGATCAACAAGTAATATCACACCAAATATCATTACCTTATTCACCTCCATCTGTTTCCTTTGACTAGCTCACATATCTATCATCCTTCTCACCATTAGAATGTCACCAAGACTCTAGGGGATCTCACACAAAACTGGATATATGTCACATCGATAAAGCTCTTATCTAACATCATCAAAATGTTGAAACATACCCTAAAACATCTCTCACCAAAGTACGTATGTCACATCAACATTGCCACTACTATCTCATTGATCGTAACCCATCGTAATTTGCAACAAGGATGTGAATTACCTATCCCTTTTTGCCAACTATCATTACGTTCCACCCCTGTTGATCCCACCATTCAATTTGTCCCTCGTCTTGGTGAAGAGACATTGGGAAGTCTCTCACTAAAACCCTCATGTTACACTAATACAAACAACATCACAACACATGAAAAATGAATGTTGATGAGACATTCAATGTCGGAGAGACATTCAAGATTGTCTCAATGAAAAACGGACTCTCACCGATAAAGATCCACAATGCCTAGACCACTACCACCTAATATGGAATGTCAAAGAAAAATTTAGGAATGTCTTTCCAAATGGGCCATGTCTCATTGATAACACAACCTGTTCACACTTCACCATTAGTATGTGGATGGTACTTGAGACAAGGTCCCAACAAATTCTCTTTATCTCGCTAATGAATATGTTGATCAACATCTAATGACAAAGTTTGTTCTCCTTCATTCTGCATATGCCTAAAACCTAATCTTCTACATATGTCCATAGCCCGAACTCAAGTGAATTCTGGTCCTTATTACAAATAAAACATCACAAAATTTTTTTGTTGATGCAAGATCATGTTCACAGCTTGGATGCTTCTACATCTTTTAATATCCTAAGCCATGATCCCAATGAGATATTCAAAAGCTTTGTAACTAAGAAACCATTAAACTAAACATGATAGAAACATGAAAGCTCAAAAAAAACCTATTCGAAGACTTCAAAGTTTATCCCATTGGGGGAGTGGTGTTACATTGATGTGGAATGGTGACCCTTTCCCAATTCCTTGGATAATATGAGCTCTTCCAATTGATTTTATTGATGAAAACCAACAAAAATAATGAAATATGAATGAAACATGGATGAAAAACTAGTTTAATATGATGAAGATGATTTCCAAATGAAAAAATGCTTGATGGAGATGGATGCAATCTATGCTAAATGGAAAAAAAGTTCAAAGATGCAAGCCATGGATTCAAACTAAGCTAGAATGGAAGCCATTAATGGATGCTTAAGCTAATATGGATGAAGATTAATCTAAAGTTCAAAAAAATGCTAAATATGAATGCAAGTGAGTATAAATTTAAACAAGATAACTTTGCTCTGAAAAGGTGGATCCATTTCTCTCCCAATGGTGATGTATTTATAGGAGAGAAAATGAAGAATCAAGAGTCGAGATTGATTTGATCAATCAATGTTCAATATTGAATCAAGGGAAAAATATGGATCAAGGATTCTCATCAATGGATGGGAATAAAAGATCACATGGATCAAAGAAAGAATCAATGGATGAGAATGATTCAAACAAACACACTTTGTAACAAATTTGAATGCTTGTTACAATGTTTGTTTGAAAATACTCATTCCCTTTTTGGAGCCAAATAGGAGAATATTCCTTTGAAATATTCACTATGCAAGTGGATGGGTGAATAAAATTAGCCATTAGTAATTAAAACTAAGTTTTAATTATACTAGATGAGGAATAATAGTATATCCATTAATTAATTATTAAATGAGAGCACTTAGGGTGTTTAAATCAAGTAATTTTTTTTATTCAATTAAACAGGATGGGAGGTGAAGATGAAAGGGGGTGAATTAACCTAATTAAGTCAATTAGATTAACAGATGAAAATAATGCATTTGATTAAATAACTAGACTTATTTAATAAAAAAGTGAAAAGAGGATCAATTTTTGGATGAAATGATGTTAGTAATCATATTCAAGTGTGTTGCACCATTCAGGACATTTTTAAGTGTCTACACAAGGTAAAAAGAAATGAAGTGCTAAATGAATTGATAATCTCAATCATCATCTATATGAATGTGATTAGATTATTCCTTCAGCTAAAGGGCATGAATAACTAGTTAAATTATCTAGAAGGTTGTCTTATAGATGTTTGTGGACTTAGTAGGATTTTGATGCTACTCAAAATTAAGATATATTTAGGTAAATAACTTTGTATTATGAAGTTTCTCTAGAAAATCCTCAGTCCTTAGAAGAGGGCAATGGTTCTTTATAGTGATATTGTTGAGAGATTTGTAGTTAGTGCACAACCTCCATGTGACATCATTCTTTTGTGCAAGCAAATTCAGCTACTTTATGATGATAAAATTAGTCCAATATATTATTTTTCACCTAGTTCATGGATATGTCACTTGAACCCAATTTTTTTTAGAAATGAAATATGATATAGAGAAGTATTAGATAAAGGTAATCTATTATTTATTTAAAAAATAATATTTATTAGGTCACGAAGTATTTAGTTACTCTTAGTGGTTGGAATATATCATTATACTATAGTAGCATACAAGGGTATGTGCAGGATCATGATGGACCAAAAAGTGGCGATATGTAAGTGATATGATGGCCTATGTGGCTGACGAGTTTTTTTTTACCCAAAATTGATGAAATGAAAAGGGTTTTTAAAGGAGATTCTCAACTTTCCACCAATATAAATTATTCTTTACTTTGAATTTAATAAATAATTATTATTAATTTTCTATCACGACTAAAGTTCTAATTGATAGGTTGATTGAAAAAATATATAGCTTTCAAATGGTATCACATTTTTGAATCTGAAGGATGCATCACATTCTATGCTTAATATACTATAGGATTAAAAATTGAATTTCATGAAGTTTTGACCAAGTTAAGGTGGTCACATACAAGTTTTTATATTTTTTAAAAGTTGTAATAAAAAATCATAATTAATTATTTACTTGGAAAAAATTACAAAAATAATGCATCACATTAGGACATGAGTCCTCTACTATATATAAAATCTTATAATTTTTTTTTATCATTTTATTGTGGCTAGGGTGGTTAGACAGACACCTACTTCTTATTTTTCCTTGAAATTTAAGTACTATTTCATTGAAATTTCAAATTTTCACCAAATAGATTTAAAAAAAAAAAAATCCTAGTAGTTTAGAAACTACATTCATTTTTCTTCAGATTCTATTCTTACATATTTTTGAAATAATATAGATAACTTATTCAAATTTTTACATCAAGTTTTCTAACTCTGATTTTCTAAATTTTCATCACCACTTAAGGGCATGTTTTTTCCATCATGATCCTGTGCATACCCACAAATACAATTTGAGAATTTGTTAATATTATTGTAGAATTTGTAATATTTTTTATTGCTACAAGAGACTACTCATGTTAATGTCTCACTATTACAAGCACAAATTTCATGTTAGAACTAACTATCTATTAATACCTATTGACATTATTTGGTGAATTTTTTTGGTACTATATTTAATATATAGTATCCCTTGTTACCAATATCTATGATTATATTTGACTATGTGCATGGAAAAGGTGAACCAAAAGGGAGTCAAAATTGGCCACCTTTATTCCTATAATTAGTAACTTTGGCATGAAATTTAATATAGTCAAACTCAAATTCTAAAAATGTGATTGGAACAAGATTAATAGTGGTCATAATCTAGTTTCTAAACTATTATTTTTTAAATGGTGGAGATTAAGAGGGTCAAATAGGGAGAGCACATGAAGTGCTCCTATTTTTTCTAGAAAAATATAATGCAGTATTAGGTGTGCTCCCCCTAAAATGTTTACTTTCAAAAGGTATTTTGAAAAAAATCATTTTAGTGAAAAAATAGAGAACATCACATAGTTTATGCCTAATTTATTTATTATTTTTTTAATGAATATATGTTTTTTAATTTCAAAGTCGACACATCCTTAAAAATAAAAAATTAAGCATATGTCCCCCTTAATTTTTTGAAAAAGAATAAAAAATAATTATTTTTAAAGTATAGAATAGATTTTATAATAAAATATAATATTTTTCAAATTTAGATGAGTGGATATAAAATGAGACCAAAAAAATATACATAGGTTTTCATCAAAACATGAAGACAATAGAAAAAAATTGAAGATGGAAACTAAATCTATTTGGATTTTAGAAAAAATGCATGGTTGGTATGAATTCAAAATTCACCATGCTCCCTATGGGTTTTGATTTTTGGCTAAATATTGACCCATGCCTTCAACAAATTTCATCAGCCCCTTTTCTTGGTTGTCACCACAGCTTCTGCTGTGTGTCTGCTCATCGAACTCCAAAGGAATTTTCTCCTTACTCTTCTATCGGCCCCTGAAATGCTCCCACATGTTGTCACCGTGAGTGATTTTGATCACTTCTTTTTGCTTCCTCATCGACCCCCACTTGCATGCCACATAGCTCCCATTCACATAAGGATTTGGTGAGCCCCACAAGTAGCATCTACATTGACCATTTTTGCTACATGTCCTCTAAGTGCAAGCTTTCAATGAAGGAAGGAGATATTAGCCTCGAGCAGTGAAATGTTGCCACGCGTCTCTTCGGTGCACACTTCAACATAGGGGATGAGGTAGACTATGAGCTACGGGATGCTGCCACATTTTCTAACTACCTATCATGAAGGGAGATACTTGTCTACATGAGGCTTTGTTGGACCACTGCCATCATTCACAAGGGATGCACCTAAATGGAGGGTGACCAAATGCTATGTCTTGCATCTTTTTTGTTACAACAACCAAGGGTGATCATTTCTGCAATATCATTGCTCAAATTGTGAATCTTTTCAATTGTTGCTTGCCAAGTATTGGAAAAATTGCTATAAGTACTCTTTTCTTTGGACCAAGGGTTTCATGGTTACCAATTCTATGGTTCCATTCCAAGGGTTCTAATATTTGAAGATCATATGCTATTTCACAAATTTTTAGAATCATAGAATTTTTTTTGGAGAGATTAGGCCTTTGTATTGTTTATATTATTGCAAGAACTCATAGATTATTCCATTGTTCGACCTTTCTTTTTCTTATGCTATTGATAAACTCTATGTTGTGTCATTATTGTTTAAATGGTTTATTTGTCATACTTCTATAATTTGAATGCAAGTTTGTTGGTTTAGATCATGTCTTCTAACTCTTCTTTTTAGTAAACTAGTTTGATGATTATTTTATGTCACTGAATGAGAAGTTTATGCTACAATCCTTAATTTATGTTATTCTAGGACATGGTAAATGGCTAAGTAGGCCCTTAGACTATATCCAAAAGATAACTTAATTGTACCTTTCATATAAATTTTGGAATATCACCTTAGTTAGATTCTTTATTTTATATTTGCTTATGTTTCCCATTCCAAAACCCCATTCACAAAAGAAGTCGACTCCTTTAAAAATCTGTAGGCCACTCAATTTAGCACAATAGGTCCCCCATAAACTGAGTTTCGCACAAAGGTTACCTTGCCAATTTTTGGCATCAACAGTTTTTTTTTATTAGTACCACCATTAGGTATAGTACATTTCACTTCCTCCTCCCTTTCTTCTAGCCATGTTATTTTCCACTAATAGAAATTATGTGGCATAGGATGTCGGAAGTCCTTTTGTTGCACCAATAGCACCTATCATTTCAACCACTATCCTAGTTTCTTCCCTAAAGGCCATACCTAAATTCATCGGAGATGATTCAAGAATACTGTCTAAACATTTGCAAGATATTATGGATGTATGCCTGGTACATGGGGTTATAGCCAAAAATGTGGCATTAAGGCTACTCACCACCTCTTTCAGGGGCAAGGCACTAGATTGGTATCGCACATTACAAGAAAATACTATTAGTACTTGGCATGAGCTCAGGGAGCCTTTCTATTAGAGGTTCTCGAATGAAGGAGACTGGTCATTACTATATTATTAGCTATTGGTCATAAAGTGGGCCACACACGAAGCCATTGCGAACTTCAATGGTTAGTACCATACAAGCTAGTAGAGGATTCAAGTTGATATCTTCCCATTGTTAGATCTGGTATTCATTTTCTACCTAAAGTCCATCAATTCTGACTTCTCAATGATGATCCAGTCTCTAGGAAAAACCATAGTATCAATCACATATAGCATTGTTGTTAAAGCAGAGAATAATTTGATAGATGCCAGGAAGTTGCCACTTTGGCACATCATTCCCATGTTTCCAGAAATATCAATTCCTACTCAGGAGATGCCTTCTACCAGTGCACAGGGTCCTCCCCAATCCATATACACATATTTGAGTGCACCGTAAAATGTTTTGTCTACATTCGACTCTTCAAAGGAGGAGATGATTGAATTTAAAGAAATGTTGTGGACTATTGTTAATGAGATAACCATTATCAAGCCCAATTATGCCATACCTCTGAAGCCTTCCTATCAGAATTATCAAGGTGAAAGATCCTCTTACCAAAAAAACCAGTTCCAAGGAGGCACTCAGACAAATTCGTAGGTGCAAACAATGAATCAAATGGTATTGCTACCCACTCTACTATAGAGTGCTAATCTAAGTTCAAATAGAGAGCTGACTATAAGACAAAACAACTTAGCAAACGACACCAACCCCTAGTTCTTCCCTTACAGTCATTCACATATTCCCCAAAATTTCTTGTGCAACAACCTAAAACAAAAGGTTGCAGAGCAGCACACCCAAGCTACAACATTAGACCCTGGAAGCTATGTGTATACCTCTTCACAAATGAACAATCCAGTGCTCACCATGCAAATGCAAGGGATTTCACTAGAGAAAGAAGTGAACAATGCTCCCGACCATGCACTCTTCTCTTGGATGGAAGAAGAAGCGGTGTTTTCCAATGATACATCCACATCTAAAACACCGCAAGTATAGTTTGACTACAACACTTGCTCAAAGAGGATATTTACAAGTGAACCAGTTGTCCCACAACTAGTCAGTCTACAACCTAAACGTACTCCTAACCAAATACATAGTACCTCTGTAGTGATGCCACAATGTTAGCGACAAAAGGAAATTATTATAACAAGAGAAAAGGAGCAGAAACCTCTGAATCTGCCACCTTTCAATGTGGTGGAATAATTGAAGAAATCATCGACTAATTTGTCTCAGTGGGATATCCTAGCCATCCCAAAACAAAATACATTATTACAAAAGCCTCTCAGGGACGGTGTAAACACAATGCCAGTAGAATAGTTTCCCAAAGTAAGGGTTGTTGATCAAATGCCTTCTGTGAAAGTTCTTACAAACAACACATCAAAAGTTCCTACTGAATTAAGAGATAAGTTGAAGCCTCAACCCTTCTTCTTAACTCTCATTAGAGGAGAGAAATTATTACACAATGCCATGATTTATTTTGGTGCTAGCACCACAATAATGCCTAAATAGATAGTTGAAGACTTAGGACTCAGTTATGAACCCTTAAAAAGAGGAGTGATGTAGCTTGATGGAAATAAAGTTGAAACCATAGGTGTCATCAATGTAGAAGTTGAGAAAGCCAACTTCATAGACCCCAAAGATCACTTGCATGCAAATAACCTGTCATAGAAAGGAAGAGATGGAGACAAAAAAGTAAGGGTGCTCTAAAAGCTTCAAGAGAGATTGCATTTACTTAATTGAAAATAATTACAAAGATCAATCCTTAAAAGGAGATCATGCAAAACCTAAAAGTAACCCTAATAGGTAGACATTTAATAATTAATATAATTATTAAATGTCACAACATGCAAACTAAAGTGAAATCTTATGAGAGGAATAAAGGTAACTTAATTAACATAATTAAGTTAAAACCTTTACTCTAACACCCCCGTTAAGATGAGCAAGAGTGTAGCTACATACATGTGCAAGAAAGTAAAGGTAACTACAATGTATGAAAGAAAACAAGGGTTCCGACAACTAGGCCTAATGAGGTACCCAAATACAACCAAATCTCTGTAAAGTGGAGAAATAAAGAAAACCTCATGGGAAAAACTCTACTCCAGAAAGAGATGCACAAGACATGAAGAACATCACTAAAGAAGAAGAAGCTGCAAACAGCTGTCAAAAGATGACTACTATGGTGCTGAAGAACCTCCTCTAAAGATAGGATGATCAAGATCAAGAAGACAACAATCTGTATGAGTTCCCCAAATGACACTACTTGAATCAGATGGAAAACAAAGGAAAACACCTAGAATGAAGATATAGATGGGACAAGTACCAATAGTCTAAAAAACACTAATCAACTAAAAATGGAAGATTCCTTCTTGATGAGGGCATAGCCTGAGACACAGAAAATAACCCACAAATAAGAGAATAATTTTATTATTCAGAAAATGGAGCTTCTTACATGCAGAGGATCTCAAATCCCCAAGTTCTACAACACATGCAAGTTACAGAAATCTATAGAATAACCCTTTCGCAATACGCAAGCTTGTCCCCAAAAAGCTACCCAAATATTAGAAACCCGCCCATAAATAGGGATCCTCTTTATTTTGGACCCGAAACAACATTCAAATTTGAGTTTAGGCAATTTGGCACCAAAAATAACAACTTGAAGTTCAAATTTCAAAAGAACATTTGCAATTGTATCTTCTAGAAAGTGCGCCAACTTCCCGGGGCCATAACTTTTGATCCAGGACTCCAATTCGTGAACTGTTTGAACCATTGGAAAGGTCTCGAAGTCAATAACACGCTCAAAATTAGCTATGGAAATTTCAGCAAGTTTTAGGGCCGTTCTGAGAACTCTAAGTGCCTCAAATCTAACTTGAAAGATTTTTAGGTGCAAATCTCAAAAACTAAAACTGCAATATATTTCAACCCAAGAATAGAAAATAAAAACCATAAATTGGGAATTTCATTATGATGAAAAGGGTATCCAAAAATATAGAAACATCTAAAAATTGAGACACATGAAATTTAACTATTTTTGGGTGATGCAAGATTGCCCTTACACCACTGGATGCTCCTGCATCACTTCCAAGGTGAAACCAAGGAAGCATTAGCATGAATAGTATAATACCCCCCCATTATGCTGACTGGGAGAGCCTAACAGATCCACTAAAATGTTGTGTAACACCCTATAGTGCATAAAGGAGAAGAAACAACATCTGAAAGTGCACAAGAAAGCACTTGCAACTAAAAAAGTAGTCTGCAAAACAAAGCACACATGCATGAGGGTGGAATCATATGCATCCACTGTCATCATGGAGGGACACTCACCGAACAAAGGTGTGATGGCAAAAACAAAGGCACTACAAAACCCCCACATGGCACTTTATAATACAGTATGAGTACAAAATATGGCACAACCTTATGTGCAAAATCCCCAAAATACATGTACAATAGTGTGGCACTTTGTCTCAGTGCATTTACATATAATATTGCGTACAAAGGATGCTCATAATGCCCACAAAGGACAAAAGACTGGAAATACATGAAGAACAACAAAAAATGAAGCATCCCATGTAAACAAAAAGTTCCCAAGAGCTAATATGTCCAGGTAATTCACCAAAGTGTGAAAACAAAGAAAACTAAATAAAATATACCTGGAGTGAAATCTGGAAAGATTTCATGGATGGAATTGAAGAGCTCTGAAAGATGATTCCAGCATCACTGAGATCACGAAAAAAGGAGAAACTAGTCAAAATTTACGAGCTCGGGATTGAAAATAGCTCCTCTAACTTCAACTAATTGTAGAATGCACCAACATAAAAATGAAGTGATGAAACCCACACCACTAGAAATTTGATGGAATCACCTTTCTAACGATATCTCATTTGCCAAAAAACAATATCGTCTGCCCAAGCTATGGCCTCTAGAAGGAAAACAACTCTAAAGGGGAAAAAACCACTGCTGGATTAAATTTGATGGTCATACTACCATTGTATCAAAAATTCGGGTCTAAATTTGATGGCCAAATAGCTATCGGTAGATTTGCACAATTGGGCTTACTTGAAAAAATTGTTTTTTTTAAGAAAAACAATAAAAAAACTTTACAAATTATATATATATTTTTAAAAAATATATAAAAAACATTGATTGATTTTTTTTTTTTTAAATCATAAAAAACAAGTGGCCATGGGAAGGTATGCCTGCATAGGTCTATGTAGGTCAGTACCTGTACAATACCCTGTGTAGGTACGTACCCCCAAGTACTTCTTTTTTTAAAAAAAAACTTTTTTTTGAAAAAAGCTTTTAATTTTTTTTTACAATTTGAAAAAAACTGTGAATTTTTTTATGGTGCAGAAAAAAATGATTTTTTTTTATAAAATTTTACCGAGATCCATGTGCACATCCATATGCGCAATGTTTTTTTTCCTCAAAAATCAACTATTTCAAATATAGTAAAGTTTACAATGTATCTTTAGGTTTTTGGCCACTTTGAATGCAACGGTGAGGTCCGTTTGGGCTCAAAATGCTCTGAAAAATCAGGCACCACCTAGATCTGGCAAAAAAACCTTTTCTTCAAACCCTCATAGATCTGACAAACAGAAGCCAAGTTTGATGAAACAAAGGTTGATCTTGACTATTCCGACAGCTCTAGATTCAATGGAGAGATCTGATTTGACCCTAGATGCACTAAAAACACCCACCTCTTGGATCAAAAAAGGAAAACCCTAAACCCTTGAAGCTCCAAAAAATCCTTCAAAACACGAACAAGAAGCAGCAAGTCTAGAGCTCTGATACCATATAGAAGTTGAGAAAGCCAACTTCACTGACCCTGAAGATCACCTACATGCAGATAACTTGTCACAGAAAGGAGGAGATGGAGACAAAAAGGTAAGGATGCTCTGCAAACTTCAAGAGATATTGCATTGACTTAATTGAAAATAATTACAAAGATCAATCCTTAAAAGGAGATCATGCAAAACCTAAAATTAACACTAATAGGTAGACATTTAATAATTGATATAATTATTAAATGTCACAATATGCAAACTAAAGTGAAATCTTAAGAGAGGAATAAAGGTAACTTAACTAACATAATTAAGTTAAAACCTTTACTCTAACAATCAAAACACTCCCCTTGACTCTATTTTCTTGCCCTAGTATCATAGTGTCGCAAGACACTATTATCATAAATGTTCCCCCCATGTTCGGCCTCTGCCTATCTTGAGAATTTACTTCAAAAGTGGGTGGATATCTGTCCCTGGATTGGTCACATTTGATCATTAGAACCAAGCATGGTGCAAAGATGGAGATAGAATCTAAACCTTTACACTCAAAACATGTAGCCGATGAAGCCATGATCAGTTTTGAAGCTGTACATACCTCTATCACCAAGCAAGAAATGTATTGCATTGAACTACTAGAAAATGAAAAGGTGACTAGACACCAGAATGATCAAGAAGATGTTCTCCTAAGCGAAAATATAGATACTAACCCTTTTAGCATCTACCATGCTATCGATTTGGGCACCTATGTCAACTATGATGAAGATTAAGTGCTCCCTAAGGTTGTCAAAGAATCTGAAGGAGATCAAGCCTCAAAACTATGGACATTGCACTTCAATAGATCAAGATGCAAGAATGGCGTAGGAGCTAGGATATGTTTAATATCCCCACAAAATGAAAAGAAACTAAGGTCTTTCCACTTCTAGTTTTCCTACTCAAACAATGAAGTTGAATACAAAGGACTAGTGAAAGGTATCAGCCTTGCAAAATGGATGGGAATTAAGTGATTGATGGTGTTTGGAGATTCTAAACTAGTAGTCAATCAAGTCCGAGTTATCTCTGTGGCCAAAAATGTCCACATGTGATCGTATAGACACCAAGTTTGGGACATGATTGAGGGTTTTTAAGCCTTCAACATTCAAACAGTGCCCCAAGAATAGAATACAGATGCAGATTGCATGGCATCAATTGGATCTTATTTTGATGCTATCTTTGATCTCATTCACAAAAAACACTTTGTACAAGTAATAGTATGACCAGTGATTCCAAACAATAACCAAAGTAGACAAGTGTTTGATAGTGATGAACACATTTCCTTGTTCATCCAGTAGTTCAAAAAGTTTGTTGACCAGCTCCAACCAAGGATTGTTGAAGCCTATGAATGACAGATCATCTAGCTAAAATCCAACAAGCTTCCAAAAGGATTAGTCATGCTCAAAAACCTTTTTGATTGTGATGATGCAAGAAATGACAAGCAAAATTTTGTAGCAGACAAAAGTGAATATGCAGACTTGTAGGCCAGAGATGGAAGAAAGCTCAAAGTCGGGAAGGATGTTGGGAAGGACATCTTGCATCACAATAAAGAAAGGATTATTGACTTTTGTGATAAATATGAAGGAGTGGCAGCCCGGTCATATGACGACCTCAGGGGATATGATTCTGATATCATTTAGCACATAATAGAGTTGGCAGAAGGTGCAAAGCCTATCTGCCAAAAATAAAGACCAGTCAATCCCAAGATTGAAGCACTAATGGTGCAAGAATTAACAAAGCTAATCTAGTCATGGATTGTATTCTTAATCAAACATAGCACATGGGTATCCAATTTGGTCCTAGACTAAAAGAAACATAGAGATATTCACCTATGTGTAGACTTTTGGGACCTAAATAGAGCATCCCTAAAGGATCATTACTTGCTACCCTCAATGGAGGCAATCCTACAAATAGTCATAGGATCTGAGATGTTATCCTTGTTAGATGGATTCTTTGATTACAATTAGATCTGGGTCAAAGAGGAGGATCAACATAAGACAACATTCACATGTTGTCTTATGGAGTCAAAGAGGAGGATCAACATAAGACAACATTCACATGTTGTCTTAGGGATGTTATCCTTGTTAGATGGATTCTTTGATTATAATTAGATCTGGGTCAAAGAGGAGGATCAACATAAGACAACATTCACCTATGTGTAGACTTTTGGGACCTAAATAGAGCATCCCTAAAGGATCATTACTTGCTACCCTCAATGGAGTCAATCCTACAAACAGTCGTAGGATCCAAGATGTTATCCTTGTTAGATGGATTCTTTGATTACAATTAGATCTGGGTCAAAGAGGAGGATCAACATAAGACAACATTCACATGTGCTAAAATGTCATTTGGCCTCTCCAATGCAGGAGCTACCTTCCAACAGAAAATGGATATTACTTTCAACAAATTAATCGACAAGATTATCCTAATCTATTTGGATGATCTAACAATGTTCTCCAAATCCAAGGATGATAATTTTGATCACCTTGAGATGGTTTTCAAGAAATTCCAAGAGTTCGGGATATCCCTGAACCCAAAAAAAGTGTCCTCGGAGTATCGCAAGGAAAACTATTGGGGCATGTAGTGTTTAAAGAAGGAATTTCAATTGATCCTGAGTAGGTGAAAGAAATCAAAGAGCTTCCTCTTTCGATCAACAAGAAAGGTGTTCAGTACTTCTTGGGGAAGGTTAATTTTGTTAGCAAATTTATTTATGATTTTGTAGGAATAATTAGGCCAATTACCCTAATGCTAAAAAGCAATCAGATTTTCAAATGGACAAAAGAAGCCAAAGAAGGCTTTGAGAAATTCAAATATGCTATCTCATCTTCTCCTATTTTGGTTGACATAGACCTATCAAAGTACTTTATAATGTATGTATTTAGTAGCAAGTCAAGCATTGCTACTAAAAGATAATGAGGGAAAGGGAGAAAATCCGATAGCATTTCACTCCTAGACCCTGAAGGAATATGAAACAAACTACAACTTTGTAGAGAGTTAGGAATTTTCCTTAGTTAAGGGGCTCAAGAAGTTCAGACACCTAATCTCTTACAATAAGGTGATTGTCTATGTTACACATTCTAGTGTGCGCAAGTACATCATGGAGGGAGAAATCACCGAGAAAAGAGCCAATTGGATCACCAATATTATCAAGTATGACATAGATGTCAAGCCTACAAAGAATGTTTGGGGAAGAGGACTGTGTGAGTATTTTGCACATTAGGAAGAAATGGCCCCCAAAGAGGAGCAGTCGTAACTAGTCCTAACGAACAAGTCAAGGTCTGAAGGTTGTTTTCTGGTAGGAAGAGTAAGCTTTATGCATATAGGAAAGTATCTGATGGGCCTTCCTTCTCAGAAAAGAAGATTTTGCTAGCTCCAAAATAGAAAATTCACACTCATCGAAGGGATCCTATTCAAGAGAAATTTCAATAGAATTCTATTGTGATGTGCTACCAAAAAGCAAGAAAAAAGGATACTCAACACTTACCATAGTAGTCCCACAGGTGGACACTTCTCCACAAAGACCACTACCATCAAGATCATGTGCACGAGGTACTTTTGGCCAACATTATTCAATGATTCCTACTCCTTTGTGAAAACTTGCAAAGAATGTCAGTTCTTCACTGGAAGAAGAAAGAATTCCCCTTAATTTGATAGTGGTTGATGAGCCATTCATGCAATGGAGTTTAGATTTCATTGGAATGATCAACCCAACCTCTAGCGTAGGACATAAATGGATCTTAATGGCCATAGATTACTTCATGAGATGGACTAAGGTTGTGCCACTAAAGAATGTGATAGAGGTAGAGATAGTGGATTTCCTAGAGGAGTTGGTGACAAGATTTGGCCTACCCAAAAGTATCATTTCTGACAATGCTAAAGATTTTCTAGGTTCCAAGGTAAGTCAATTCAAACTTACACATGACTAATTCCTAAAAATGTCACCAAATTATTACCCGTAGGGGAATGGCTTACTTGAATCAACAAACAAGAATTTGGTCTGACTTTTCAAAAGAATTGGATTGGAATATCAAAAAGAGTGGCAAAAAAATCTTTGATCAGTGCTCTAGGAAAACCACATAACTCCAAAGCAAGTCCTCAAGACTAATGCATGAGCTAGTTTATGGAAAAGAGGAGTTATTTCCTATCTCTATGGAGATTCTAGCACTACAATTGCTAAAGTCCCTCGAGGTAGAACATAATGGCACAATTAGATGTTCGGTTAGCTGAGTTTCTAGAAGTACAAGAGAAAAGGGAAATGTTCCTAACCACCATGACTAACTGCCAACAAGTGGTTTAAATGTGGTTTGAAAAGAAAATGTCTGACTAGGGCCTAAAGTGCGAAGACTTGGTGCTAAATTATAACAAAAGGGCTGCAAAGCCAGGTCAACATGGAAAGTTTGACAGCATTTGGGAAGGTCCATTCAGAATAATTCAATGCAAGGAGCACAATGCATACAAGTTAGAGACTATGGAGAAAGAAGCGTTGGGGATTCCAGTCAATGGAATTCATTTGAAATTTATTCAATTAAGCTTGCTTTCCATACCCATGTAAATATGTAAATATGCTTTTCCCTTCTTTCCATTTTATTTTTTTGGCCAGTCTTTTTATTTTATCCTATGGTTCATGGTGGAAATAAATAGTGACCCATTATTATAAAGAGTAAGGGAAATAGACTCATAGGTGAACAAAGTAGAAATTAAACATCCACATGCAAAATTAAGAGTCATACATATAGAAAGAAAAGGAAAAGATAGCTTGGTTGTAGAAACCAAAAGAAGATAGTGAGATGATTATCTAAAGATATATTTTCATTGTATATACTTTGATATTTATATTTTCAAAATGGCTCATAAGGCCATGTTTCTAAAAGTATATATATATATATATATATATATATATATATATATTCTACTTCAATTATATATTATGAAAATATTTTTCAGGCATGTATACAAAAAGGGACTAATTACTATGAGATTTTTCAAAGTAAAAAGAAAAACACAAGTCTTCAATTCATGGCATGAGCAACAACAATGGATGCAAAAAAGGTAGTTTCCACAATATCCTCATCCATAAGGGCATCGACAGTAGCAACATCATCCAACAAAGCAAACACATGGAGAGGGAACGCCAATTTCCTGAAGTCCATGTACCAGTCGATGTCATAGAATGACACCATGTTGTAAATGCATAATAGGAAGTGGCAGGCTTAAGTGACCCTCTGATGGTGCTCATTTCACATCTGAAGGCGAAAGCCACTCAAAAATGGCAGCCACAACACAACTGCGTCCTCTTCTATAAACCTTTGGAGGTCACTTGCAGTTGGGATTCCCCCACCATATGCAACATTTATAATGACCTCACCAAAGGTGTTCAGGTATTTCTTGGGAAAAATTTCCTTCACCAAATGAATAATTAATGGCTTGGGAATTCCTTATCTAGCATGGAGGTGATGAAGTGTGAGCACACATTAGTGTTGACTAGATAATCTTCCTCGTACTTGAGGCAGTCCTATCCCAAGACCCACTTTATGGTTATAATGGACAGTGAATGCTTGTCCTTCATCATTCTCTTTAACCACCTAGTAGGAATCTCTACTAGGAAGGAAGTTTTGGACTTGTATGATACTAGCCTAATTGGGGTACCTATTCATCTTTTCATACCTTCTACAAACACTTTAGAACTATCCCTGCAAAGCACCTAAGTATAACTTATGAGAATGCTACACAACTGCAAATACTAAACTACTATGCCAATTACCTAACACCAATTTTTCTCAAATCGCTAAGTGTGATTTCACTACTATGAAGAGGCATATTTATAAGAAAGCAAGGAAAGGTGTGGTAATCCACTTGCCATAAATGTGATATTGTTCAAGTACCAACTTGAAAACTATGCCTAGGCTTGCTCAAATTTCCCACCTAGTTGTGTCTGCTAAGTACAACTTGTTGCATGAAAAACTAATGAAGGCTAATTACTTAGCCTAAGTTGTTGGTATCAATCGATAGTGTTATGCATGACCAAGGAATGATGTTTCATCCTCCAAGTATTTTGCTTACTCCAAGGTAGAACTTGTATGTTTTGAAATGTTGAACACATCTTCAGCCTAATCATTCTTTTTTAAATATTAATTGCCAATGCAAACAAAGACTTAAGCTTCTTGCAAGGCAATGGCTCAAGTTTCAAGAAAATCATGTTTTACATGCAATTGCTAATTATTTATGAATTCTTGTCAAATAAAAATGGAAAGTACTTCATCTAATACAAGTGAAAGGGCTGGTGGTACATGCTACATTAAATGCAAAAAAAAAGTAATTCTCATCTACCACCTTGAGAAAAGATCGCTAAATATTGCATGTTAAAGTTTTAAAGCACTTAATTTTTTTCTATTAAGAATGTTACTCAAATCAAAAAGAAAGTTCTAGAGCATAGCCAGAGCTGAAGTAAAATTGCAAAAGAACTCAAGCTAAGTAGAAAGATTCCTACAAATCGGCAATGGCAGAAAGTTCAAGTCAAGGAGTTAGGCCAATAGCAATGCAAAAAGTAGCTGAAGCTCTACAAGGAGCAATGATGGTTAATGTCTTTGAAGATATTTCCTATGCTACGCTAGGTATTCCAATCAAGCCAGAATGGGAAAACACAAGGTGGTTGTACAAGAACAAAATCTACAGAGACCAAAACTCAATTCATGAAGATTGGGATAATGTTCATGATCGCTTTCTTGCAAAAAACCCCAAAGGACTGAGGGAAGCAACCTACACACGAATGAAGGTGTCCAGAAGGGAAATGTTAGCCACAAAAAAGGTATGACTTAGTATATTTCCTCAGTATATGGTCTTGTTGATGTGGTTTTTTTGCACACTTTCTCAACACAAGCAGTGCATAGGCGCACTACCTCTTTTGAAAGGAAATTTCCAACAATAAGTTGCTAAAAATCATCCCAAGGTCTCTTGGGTGTCAGGTCATGATTTGCATGGAATTCCTCAGTTGATGTTTGATGTGATATTTTTAGTAATCACAGGGAAGACTTACAAAGCTAGATAGAAGGAAGTGAATCTTGAGAATTGAAGTTTGTAAGATGAAAGTATATGTGCGCTTTGTTGCAAGTTCAAATAGTAATATGGAACTCAAATGTTTTGTTAAGATTTGGCTTTACAATGTGAAATGAACCTTAGCATAGGTTATTTCTAAAAAAAATTAAAAAAATGGGCAGGGAGGAGGAGAGGTTCTTGGATCTCCAACTAACCATGAATAGTGATCATGGAGGTTTCTACTGTGGATAGCTTCCTCCAAATAGAATTTCACTTGACCAAGAAATCTATAGTATCATGAAATATGTGCTATCTTCTAAGGTCTGCTAAGATTTTACCATTCATCCACCATATACATGCATGAACAAAGATAAAATTTTAAGGAAGATTTGAATCTAATTCTAGACTAACTTTACACAACCATTTACCAGTAGCAAATAGCAAAAAGTATGGACTAGAAAGGCATTTACACAATAGAAATCTTCACAAACATAGTACAACATTACTAAATCTATCAAAGCAATCTAAAACTAACTAGAACAACAACGTAAATTCAACTAAATATATTAACTATTGGAGATGAATCATGAAATATGCAAAGAAACTCATAAATCCACCATAGTCAATGTATTTCTATTTAAAATTTTGCGGCATCTCATTACAACAACTCAACTCTCTCTTGAAAATGTGAGGAGACACCCCATTTATAGTGTCCAAAAGGTAGAATGAGTGGCCAAGATTAATTTGCATTGTGTGGTCAAGATTCATTACAAATTAGGGTTCCACCTACCCTGCAATATATTACATTTTAAAATACAACTTTTTCCTTATCCCTATTTTGTCTTTTGTGACAACATTGTAGCATTTTGTCTTTTGCTGATTTCCCTTTTCTATAGCTACTATGTTAGGAATTATTCACCAATAATAGGGTTTCCCTCTTGCTTCTTCAAAGCAGCATACTCCATGAACTTCAAAATTAGCAGTTGGAGCTTATCAACATCTATGTTTTTTTATCACACAACTTGATAACTTGATTCTTTGAATTGCTTAGTGAGCTTTTCCCAATATTTTTCATACTTACTAGTGTGGTCTCGAAATAGTTCTGACTGGGTGAAGGCTAGGGCAGCAAAGCTCATGAACTTAGTGGTAATCAAATCTGACATCCCATCCTCAATCTTCTTCTGGAAGTGGGGCTTTATCTTCTCTGGATCCATCTACATGACAAGCATATCATATCCTATCATTAGTTTCAAGTACCAAATGCAATCAGCTATAATTTCCTTAGGCCACTCAATTTCTAGATCCACTTTGTCGAGCACCTGCTCCAACCTTTCCTTTTGGTTTAGGAAGTCATGCTTCCATACATCCACCAGCCAATGGTCATCCTTCTTAAATGCAAGAGCCTCTTTCAACCAAATCATGCTTGGCAATTCGACAATAGCCTCAATCTCTAGGTAAGTGGAGTTGTATCTCCTTGGGAAGTCAGTGTAAAGTTTCCTTGTACCCTCAAGAGACTATCGTAGATCCAAAAACTTTTTTTTTTCCTAACAACATGATTGATTCCCATGTTTCCTACATACAAGACCTGTCAAAACCAACTCTTTGTGGTCTTATCAAACTTCTTCCTCTTTTCAAGCTTGTCTATTTTTTCTTTTGATAGCAACTGCGGCAAGGCTGAAGATGTGGTAGGCATTTCCTTTGTTGAAGACCATTGATGGATGTAAGTGGTCAGATCAGCTACCTATGCCTTAAGCTATTCTTTCAAGATCTTGTCTTGTTGTATCAAATGCACTACTATGGCAATAGACTCCTGGAGGTGCTCCACCTTCTACTCTCTCATTTTTTTTCCCAAATCAATGGTGGAGACATTATAGCTTATCCCTTCATTTCCCACCACTGGTGTGGCTAATTACACAGTCCTTGATCCAAAAGAATACATTGTCTCCTTGGATCTAAATTTGGGTTTCTTTTCCTTCCTAGTGTTGATTTGTGCTCTGGCCAAGATAGCCTCTACTCTCACTTTTGGATCACTCAGGGCGGAAACCTTCTTCTCAAGCTTCTTTTCTAGCCATTTGGGTATCTGAGTCTTTCCTTTGGGTGACTCACGTCCACCCTCTTCTTCATTCCTTTGGAATTCAACTTCCTTGTCCTTTGAGGTTTCCTTCTCCACTCTAATGTCTTCTCCCTCTTCTTTGAGCTGCTCTATTTTAGGGCTTTTATCAGCTTGGATCTCCTTTTTCGGTTGATCTTCATCTTTATCCTTTTCTTCCTCACATGGCCCTGACACATCCATTTTCTTCCTACCCTCTTTAAGGAGGTACCTCTTCATAATGCATAAGGCCTTCATCCTACTTCCCACTTATTGGAAGTTCAAGGTTTTATTCCATCTTTCCATATTATTTACCTTCTTCCTCAGTAGGTGGTATTTCAATTTCTTCTCCAACATCCTTTAATTGCCAAGCCAAGTCTTCCTCAAATTCAGGATCAAAATTTTGCACAATTAATTTTTTTCCAACATCTTCCTATTCATCTCTGCTTTCAGAACATCCTATTTTTTTTCCTTTATGAACTACTTTGTCAATTTGTAGGTGCTCATATTTCAGATGTTCATGGTACTCATCCACTTCCCCCCCCCAATGCTTTCATGGCCTACCTCTCTTATCCTTCTAGCTCCTTGGAGATTTACATTATGGCTTCTATTGTTGCCAGTTCTGTTGTAGGCTTTGAGGTAGGAACATTGGCAAGAACTTGTGCTAAGGCAGCTTGGATGGTAGGATTCATCAATACTTGGGAAATCTCAATGGGAACATTATGCATATGCTATGAGAAATCCTTTGGCAATGTGAGTGTTAGTATTGGTATTGTTGCTACTACCAGCTAACGCAATGCGGTGAGAAACATGGAGGTAGAGGAAAGTGGAGAAGTTGTGGTAGAGGAGGAATCAACTACTACTACTGGCTCAGTTGGCGAAGAAGAAGCAAGGTGGACTGAGATTTCCACTGTAGGTTGGGATGTGGCAACCATGGCTTGAGAAATGGATGGAAGGGTAGTCGTATCAAGGGCAGCTGGTGGAAACTTTTGTTGATTCATCTCCCTTTCTTCTCCTTAATGAAGGGGATCTTATTGAATAGCAAGTAACCTTGCAATGCTTCCTAAGCTTTTGTGTTTGTTTGAGGATTCACCCTCTGAAGCTTTCCTTGAGTATACTTTTGGATTTGGCTACTGCTCCTTAGTCTCCTTCCTTTTCCTTGATCTCATGACTAGAGGGGATTTGGATGTTTATCCTATTGAGGTTGTAGAAGCTCCATCATCTATTGTACTAGACTCACTTTTGAGTCCCTCATACATTAGGATGACCCCTTGTTGCTTCATTCGGGCTACTTGTCCATTGAACCATTCTTTGGTACAAGCCTCAATTGGCTTAGTTATGATATTGAGGTCATCGACCTCTTGCTTGTCCTAGTCTATTGAAGGAAACAAGTTAACAATTGCATTGTACCTAGGATCCATAATTGTGCTTTCATCTTCCTCCACCTGATCAAGTACAAGGAAAAAGTTCACCCTTTTTATGAAGTAGGTAGTCATTCTCATGTAGTGTCTCATGTGAACCTCCTTATCATCTTTGTTGTTTTCCCATAAATCTTCAACATGATGTAGATGGGTGTAGTCGGGTCCAAGTGCTTTCCTTATATGTCCATAAGGTTCCATTCATCAATGGGTAGTATGAAGCTGGAAATGATACTTGGCCAACTCCTCTAAATTTCTAGCACATTGATAGGTTTGCAACTTATACATCCCTCAGCTAAAAGAAAGGGAATAATGGATTCCCACCAAATGTCTACTACTGAGAAGCGTATGTGCATGGTGCAACTTCCAAGAGAGTTCTAACAATATAATTTGGTCATTAGGATACTGGGGTAGCTTTTTTTGCCTTTCTATGTAGCCTTGCACGCTAATGTATGTGAATTTTGGGTACTGAATGAATAGAAAAGCATATTGTTTGAGGAACTCCCAAGCATTGTGGGAGACTCACCTTTCAAAATCGCGTCCAAGAAACCTGATAATGTGACCTATCAAAGCATTGTTCACCTTGCAATAGTCCTTCTTGAAATATCTAAATTGAAACCAAGGGTATCTATCATAAACCTTCAATTTTGGATCAAATTCTTCATCCAGAGCCCTGAATAATCCACTATACTGCCTTTGTTAAGCCAATGAGTAAACAAGGTAAGATGTCATATAAAACTTGGAGGTTTTCTTAACATTCATTAATAGCTCATGGAAGTAGTCACTGATGATCTCACCCCAGTAGAATGAGGTGTCTTTGCTTCAGAGATTCTTTTTAACAAAATAAACCATCCACTCTTGGAAGTATGTAGTAGTAGGGAAACCCATCACCTTGCTTAGTAGGGTTACTAGGTCATTATAATCTTCAAAGAAATTGTTGTGAAAGAGTTCTTGGGGAAGTTTTGCAATGCTACCCCTTTTCTCTTTTAATCAATATTGGTTGATGAGCTTCTTGCATCCAATGGGATCTACATCCCACATTTCCTTGTAGTCTATGATTTTAGGGATCTCCATTTCTCTAAAGGTGGGGATGTGGAAGGTCTTGATCATTGCCCTGGGAGACTTGTCTGCTAGAATATTTATGTCTTTGTCTACTATTGTTCAGGTCTAAGGTTTGTATGATTTCCTACAAGCCATGACAAGTTCAGGAGCGATGAGAGTAGGAGGGAAGCCTGCAGCCTTGGCAATTTCAATTCCTCTAATTAGTTTTGCAATGTCTATTATTGGTTTGACTCTGACCCTCTATTAAAATCCATCAATATCGATGTGGCTAATATTGGTATCTGTAATCTCCTTCTAGTTTATAATGACCTTTGAGTGCAACAACTCCCCCTAGAATTGGTATTTCATTTGATCCTTTTCCTCCTTCCCACAAGGAGCTCTAGCTGATTTCTTTTCTTTATTTTTTTTGTGGCTACCCCTGAGGGTCCTCCACCCAATTCCAAATATCCTTCAAACAAAGGCATCATGAGCACAATCAAGCATGAAGACACCAATGTTATCCAAACTCCCCATTGGATGAATTCCAATTAGATAACACATCATTCATGAAATCAAACATTTACTTCTAAATGTCATTAGTAGTTTATTGAAGGGAATTTGGATAGTTTGGGCCCCAGGGGTTGGACTTCCCTAGTAGGAATGTTGTTTTAAAGGGAAAGAAAGGTATGACAATCTGTATGGTCTCTCCCAACTTTAGATTTGGATGATTTGAAAGGCCCAAGTAGGAGAGGGTTCAATTTAAGAACGTAGGTTGAGACTTGTTTCTAGATTGAAGGTTACTTGGATCATCATTGGGGCACTCAAAGCTATGAGGAAAAGACATCTAAGGTTTTCCATTAAGAATGAATATGATGAAATAGAGTTTCAAGGATGGAGTTTTAGGGTATGGGACCCATGAGTCTAAAATAAGGATTATATAACTCCTTAATCATTTAAGTGTGCAGATAAAATGGGTTGGGAAGTCATTCAAGGATAGTCGTTTGAAAATGGCATGCACTAAGTGGAATTCTAGTGGGAGTGACCCAATGGACTGGACCCAACATTGCATTTGGCTTTCAAGTTTCCTTCATAAGAAAAAAAACTTCACTGGCTATCAGAGTAGTGGGCTTTGGGGAATGGAAGGATGGGTTTTCTTTTCCTTTTGTAATGGTCGCGATGGGATGGAATCCCAATAGCAAAAACCCAATGAAGTAGGTCCGGGGAAGGAAAATGCACTTAGATTTTTTTGTTTGTTTTTCATGCAACAAAGGGATGCTTGGGACCTGGAGAGTGGAAGGAATTCATTAATGGCCATGAGAAATCAAAAAGTTGGAATAGAGGTTCGTGGATAGAATTTCGAGGACCGGGACCTGAAGGATACCAAGGATGTGAAATTTCATTTTGTTCGAATCGAGCGGCAAATGACAAGTCAAATCTTGGGGCTCGAGAAAACAAGGCCATTATTCCATTTGAAATGGTGAAAAATATGGAACATCCCACAGACAAAATCCTATGGGAGTAGGCCCGGGAAGTATGAATGGAGGCCAAGAGTTCAAATTTTGTTAAGTCTCGACAGCGACCCATCAAAGGAGATCCAAGGTCCCAAACCCAAGGGGACATCCCGCCATTTCAAAGTTAGTTAAGTTTGAAGTTTTACTAAGTGGCTATAGGGAGGCTCCTGTCTGAGGGGTGCAGGCACTCTATGGGAAGAATAGTGTTGGGGCATGGAAGTTTCAAATTTAGTTTCATGATGATTCAACGGCTTTTTTAGGATTTCATCACATGGGTTTTTTATCCTAATCCTCCTCTATTGCATGAATGAATTTGAACTTTATTTTTCCCATTTTTTAAATGTGAAATCACAAAAAAAACAATGTAGGAAGGCAGACGACAAACCTACCTCAAGAATCCGATGAAGGAGGCATCTAAATCTATGAAGGATTGGAAAAAAATGAGGGAAATGGGTGCAAGGGCGGTAGGCGACGAAGGAACTAGACTTCTCTAAACTCTTATGGCCAACTTGAAATGAAAATGATAGGTTGGAAAAAATATTTATACCCCTAACTACATTCAATGCACCGCCATAAATGCTTGTATGGTGGGTGAGAAGTTGGTAGTTTCAAATTTCAATATAGTGGTAGGAGGTCTAGAACATGGAGGCTAGAAGGACATGAGCCAATAGCCCCTTCAAATGTTAAAGTGGAAAAGAACCGGCAAGAGGAGGCATGGGGTCCGATGGGCGGAACTCCAGTGAAGGATGGTTGTTTGGGAAGGGAGTACTCACAATGGAGTCTTAGGAAGAGAGGTCTAGTAGACTAGGCTTGGCATAAGTGAAGGTGGGTCAATTTGCAGCGTAAGTCATGAGGATGGTGGTTGAGGAGCCAGGTCCTAGAGAAAAGAAAGGCAACGGCCTTCGGCCATTTTGAAACAACAAATGCACAATAAAAAATTGGTGAGGGAAACCCACTATGATGGACTCATAAGCCTCAAGGCTGTTGGCAAAGGAAAACCACCAAAGGAACTCTATGAGGACCTAAGACTTAGCAAATATTGAGGGGATGAAACATGGTCAATTTGAGATAAGACTTTTGAGGCACATTGACCATTTAGGACACCAAAATAGGGCACGCAAATTGAAGTGATAGTAAACTGACCTGGCAAGGAAAAAGAATAAGAGGGTACCCATTCTGAATTGGGTGTGTGTGCTGAGGGCATAACAAATGGCAACTTCTCTAGGAAATGCTCTTGAGAATTCTAAGAATAAGTATTCATTTAGGATCCAGAATTTCTATTTTCATAGACCAAGGGTCAACTTCCAAGAGTGAATAGGGAGAACAAGGTCCTTAATTGGGTAAATCTATGAGACATCTCAGAAGTGTGTGTGTAGTGAATTTATTCCTTCCCTTGGGAACTATGACAAGAACTAGCTAATCAAAAAAAGCAAGCTACTTACATTGTCCAATGCCAAAAGTAACCTAGACATTGCCTCACTTCCAACCAGGCATCCATAGCCCCAAAGGAGTTGTTGCTATGACACCACAAATAATTTTCTATTGCTAGCCAGGTATCCATAGCCTTAGTAGAGTTATTTGCATAGCCATACATTTGCTTGATTTTAGATTTTCTTTTTCTTTTTGATATTTCTTTCCGCACTTTACCTTTTGCTCAATCATGTAAGCATTGAAGCTTACAATGGGTTTGAGAACCACAGTGGTCACTATAGAGGACTTAAGATTTTTCACTCACTAGGTTATCATAGAAACCATTGTACAACCCTATAGAAATAATTAATGTGTCTTTTGGTGCAATATTTCAGATACATGTAAAAGGATCCAATCAAGGATAGAGTTCTAAGATGAAGTTCAAAAGAGGAAGTCTTTCTCGGGTAGCTATCAGGGACCAATAATCAAGAATGAATGTTTAGCTAGAGAATAATAAGGATGGATAGCAAAGTGAACCGTTCATTAAACAAGAATGACCACTGCATCAGGAATGAAGAACCCCTCACCAAAGCAAAATAGCCTAGAGGTGGGCAAAACAAAACAATGCAAAACAACAAAACACAGGAAAAGCAAAAGGCAACCTAACCTAACCTATGTACAAGTATTTACAGGAACAATTCTACATGAGCTCAGACTTGGAAGTAATGCTTCAAGTGTTGCCCATTTATAGGCAATTGGACATCTTCACTAGTAAGGGTCTTTAAATAGAAAGCATCTCCCATAATTTCAGCTATTTGAAAGGGGCCAAGCCAAAGCTTGTTGAATTTGTTATGTTCCCCTTTCTTTTCATGGGCCTTGTCCCAACATAAGACTAGATCCACAATTATAACGGCCTTAATCTTAGCTCGATGATCGAACCATCTTTTGACTATTTCTTGGTGTTTAGAAAAAAATTATATTGCACAGTCTTGTACCTCTTCTAAGTGCAAGAGATCAGCTAACCGAGCCTCTCTACAGTTTCCCCCTTCGTAAAAGTCATTGATAAACTAAAGAGTGGAAATTTTTAGGTAGATCGCAAATAAATTCTCTAAGCCATAAAAAGAATGAAATGGGGAACTGCCAAGGGTAGCCCTGTGATGAGTGCGGTCTTCCCAAAGAGTAAACTAAAGCTGGGTATGCTAGTAATTCGATGAGAACTTAAGTGCTATCCCATAATCAAAAGCCTATCCAACAAATTTCAATGAGCCAAACACGGGTCCATTATCACACACCAATGCATAAGGGAAACTGAAGCGATTTAAAATAAAAAATTCCAAAAATTTAGTGACTACCTTAGTTGTGCATTGTCTATATGTGATTACTTCTTTCCATATAGTCTAATAATTAGTAGTGGTAAGAATGTACCTATGTCCCATAGATGATGAAGGACTTACCGAACTAATGAAATCGATACCCCATTGCACAAATGGTCTCACCTCTAGAACTAGTTGCAATGGGGTGGCAACATTCTTCTCGTTAGTGGCGATAGTCTAGCATATATGATAGGAGTGAATGTGGCTATGTGTGTCCTTAAAGGTGGTGGGCCAATAATACCCTTCTCTTAAGAACTGGTATGCAGTGGAATGTCCATATTTGTGACCCATATCGAACTTGCCATGGAACTCCCTCAGAACTTGATCTACTTGTTATTTGCTAAGGAACCTCAAGTAGACACCTTCATGATTCTTTTTATATAACTTGGACCCTTGCAACATGTAACTACAACTCTTCAGGTGAAGTGAACACTTCTAAACTCCTTGTAGGTGGGGTGGGCACTTATTATTTAACAAATAATAAACAACATCCTCATACGCCTCACCTAGAGAAACATCTTCAAGCTAGTACTGTTGCACCGTGAGCTTTGGCCCTACATTGACTATTGCTTCAAAAATTGTTCAAGTAAGTTTTTGTCCTCTTACCAATCTAATTGGATGGATCTCCATATCATACTCTTCTATCAATGTGAACCATTTTTCCGTTCATTCAGCCAACTCATTCTACATAAGCAACATCTTGACGGCTGGGTCAGGAACTATGGCGAACACTTTATTATGTAGGATGTAATGTGTAATTTTTGTTACTACCCTTACAAGCACATATGATTTTTTTTTCTATGTTGTGGTAGCATAGCTTAGCATCTTTTAAAGGGGCACTCATGAAGGAAATCGAGTGCTCGTTCCCTTCATCATCTTTCTGGGTTAGAAGGTTGGCACACAAATGATCTGAAGCAAACAAATAGATGTAAAAAGGCTTCAAATAGTATGTACCTAGAAACATGGGTGCTTCAGCAATTGCTTGTTTAATTTATTCAAATTCTTTCTTTGCTTTGGGATTCCACTCAATCTTGGCATCTTGTTTGAGAATGGCATTGAGTGGCTTGACAGTTTCAATGAAGCCTGTTATAAACTTTCGTGCAAAGTTAATATTTCTGAGCTCTTTCTTGTTGCATGATAGTTGGATCTTCAATAGGGATTGAATACATTTTGGATCAATGGAGATTCCTCACTCTAAGATAACATGTCTGAGTAGCTTCCCTTTAGTAACTCCAAAGATGCACTTCTTTGAGTTAAGGGAAACCCCAAACTCTCGGCACCTCTGAAAAACATTGTACAGATCAAAGACATGATCACTCTATTTCTTTGAAAATACTATCAAATCATCCATATAGATGATTATGCACTTTTCAATCAATTCTTTGAATGCAATATCCATGGCTTGCTGAATGTCAAACTAGAAAGATAATCCTTGTTGAAAGTAGCTTCTACACTTCTTTGTAAATAATTGGCTCCAACAAAGCATTTATAGGGTGCTATCTCAGTCAGAAGGGTCTCACGTCAGGATTGAGAGAGATGGTGTGTGTGATGATGGAGGTATCGTAGGTCTTCAAATCTTCATATCTCTATGCAACCGTGTCATGATACTTTTGAAGAGCATCCATGGTCCCTTTCTTTTCATTTGCAATACGCACTTTGCCGATAAAGAAATTTTTTATTTCCTTGGTAGTTCCAAGGTTGTGGACATCACATTTATTTCTATTGGATTCCTTCTTGGCATGCTGGTATTCATCTCTAATCTAATCCAAATAAAATATATTCCCCAGCTGAACCATGCCTCTAGGAATTGTGTTAGTCTTGAGGATAATAACTCCCTCTTTGTCCAATTCTACCTCTTCTAGATCAACTTCATCTATTATTTAGGTGGCAAAGACATCAGAGCTCGTGATGAACTCAAGGATATGCTAATCATTATTGAAGACCTAAAAGTGAGTGACATTATCCAGAACAAATGGAATGGACGTCAATTCAACTACAAAGCATTTAAGGCCTAAAAGGGAAAGTGGCTACAGTGTGCCAGATGCTTGATCCAAAGCATCAGCTATGTGATTCTGAGAGTGTGTGATCAACTGAATATTAAAAGAATATAAACCTTCTACAAAATCCCATACTCTATGTCTATAATTGGCAAGTCTTCTATCATGGTAGGAATACAATTTTCTAACTTGTTTGACTACCAATTTAGAGTCACTGAAAACTTGTAACATTTTGACATTTTTCTCTAGGGCCATAAGAAGATCATGCACTAGAGCTTTGTACTTAGCTATGTTGTTAGTGCAATAAAATTGCACCTATGGAAAACAAGAAAGGTCTTACCGATTGGGTTGATGAGCTTGAATCCAACACCAGTGCCTTACATTGACTTAGATCCATCAAATTGAAGTGTCCAGAACATGGAAAGGTCCTTTAGACTAGGTCCAACCAGGCTCTCATTCTCCTTTGGCTTGACAGTTCACTATGTATCCTTTATTAAATGTTTCGATTCATTATGATTGACAACAAGTAATTTTGTTGGTGTTTCCTTTGGAAATTCTCTTGGAGGAGCAACTAATCTCCTGACATGTTCCACTATTGTTTGGCATAGGTAACAATCAAAATCAGAGTGCGAAGCATTGTGAAACCTGGACCAATTTGGAGCAAGAGATCCTAGAAATCCATTCGGGCACCCAAGCTAAGTTGATCCTTCACACACTTATCCATGAATTATTGGAAACCATTCAATAATCCCAAGTTATCATATTCATCCAGCTCATCATCTAACTCTACCAACACTTATGTACTTTGAGGAATTTGAGTGACGTTAGTTGGAGGGCTGCATTGTATCAAGAGTACTTTGGCAACAAATTCTTCGTGGGGTTCAAATTCATCTTGACAGGAAAACGACAATAATTTCCCAATTATGTCTTAACAAAGAACACCTTGTTGGTGTTGTTGTACTCTGTGATCATGTACTTCATATGAGGTTCACATTCTATACGGATCTAGTTAGGAAACCCTTTCCATGGCAGCCACATATGAGAATGATCCATTGCAACATATCCATTCAATGTTCTAGTAAGGTCTCACCCAAGGATTAGTTCATAGGTATCAGGGATGTCCACCACTTGAATATCAATGACTTGTATTCGTGGATCCACAACAATTTGCATTGGAATCTGATTCATCTCTCCCACAATATTGATCTTTGTTTTGTCTAGTCGGGTCACTTTCCTCCTTGAAGGTGTGGGAGTAATCCCAAGAGCTTTGCATATCGCAAGAGGCATGAAATTAGTGGACACTCCTGAATCAAGTAGGTAGTTGTGCAAATTCTTTTTGAATATCTAAATAGTAGTGAGGATAGGCAAAGTCTCAAACTTTCCTTGGAAGAGGTTGGTGGGAACATCTATCTAAGCTACTTGAGCCTTGTTTTTATCACCAATTCTATCCTTAGCCTTTTTTTTAGGACTGATCCTTGGAATTTTGTTTGTTGTTTTGATTAGATTCTTTTGCTAGCTACTTACTCGTAGTCTATCATAAGGGATTATCCTTCCACTTCCCTATGATTTCCTGAATCACCAGTTCTTGACTAGGTTTTTCAATGGTTACCCTTTTTGCTGATGTTTCCTACATTTCTTTAGATGACGAGGTTCCATTAATTACCCTAAAGAAGGCATGCCTTACAATGGGAACCTTGAATAACTCAAAGACAAACAGGCTGATTTTAACCTTTTTAAACTCCTTGAAAACATACTCACCCATTTGTTAAATTTCAGATTCAAAGGCTCTACCAATGGCAGAGCTAGAGGCTTGTGCTTGCATTTGATTTAACTAATTTTGGGATTGTCCTTACACCTAAGTTTGTGACTGAATATGGGGTTGCTTCAATAACCTATCCTTGTTGAGATATTGAGCAGGTACATGGGAAAAACTAAGATTGTTTCTAGCATTTGGATCTGATGGGGTAGTTAAGTAGTTAGGTGGGGTGGATGTAGTGAATGGTCCCCCTGCTTGCCTATTCCTTAAATAATATAAGGTAGCTCTCTGATGGAACGTATATACTTCATCCTCATGTGACTCTTCATCATCTAAAGGACCATTATCTACTAAATCAAATAGTTGAGCCAAGGTTTCATGGTTACTTACCTCTTTAACTTCTTCAACCTTTGTGGAGCCAGTCTTGTCCTCAGGCGTGTTACTTTCACTTCTTAGGAATGGGGTCTGGTTAACCATGAGCATGAAGGAGTCATATGGCTTGGACGAGACTATGTGTCTGGTTAACCATGAGCATGAAGGAGTCATATGGCTTGGACGAGACTATGTCGCAACATCCAGCATTTTCCACAACATTCTGGACATCAACTTGAAAAAATTTGTGATTGTAAGGAACTCAGGACAGTCCAACTCAGAGTGTCTTCTAGTCTTATGAATCCAACACCATCCCACAAAAACTACTTCAGCAAGATATACACCACTATTTTTCTTTCTCATGCTAGCAGGTGGGTCCAATGGGGTAGGAACACCCCCATTGTTAGGCCTTATATTCCATGTCTGACTTCGTCTCTAGGAAAACTTCCTTTCAAAATTCTAATTTGAGTTATGCCCCCTATCATAATTTTTTTTGGAAGAGGTGTTGGCCTATCTATCATCCCTATTATCTCAATTATCCTTACTATCTCTATTCGGATTGGCTTGGATACTCCATTGGGAAGCCCCCAACTGGTTGTTCTGATTTTGCAAGTGTTTCATCTCCATGGACATCTTTCTAATCATTTCTATCAGCTCAACCAATCGATCCTTCTTTGCATTGCTTGGCTGTGGCACCTGATTTTGAAGGAAAACCAACGGGCCAATAGGTTGGTTCTACTGAGCAAGAGGAAATTATGGCCCTGACAAGTATAAGGGCACTTGAGGTTATTTTTGATATGCTTGCTACTACTAGGGAACCTAAGAATAGGTCTTTCATTGTTGAGATTGTAAGTAGTGGGGTATGGGGGCTCCTAATTCATAGGCTACCCTAGGTGAGGTACTATAGGCAGTTATGGCACTTGGTTGATCAGAGGTGTATGTTCCTAGAGCACTTGGTTGATCCCTTGAATCTGCATAGGATGAGAAATCTTCCCCAAAGAAGGCAACAAACCAAAAATATTTTGTACCAAGTCTATACTAGCCTTAACATCTTCAACATAAGCATCTACTAGTCTAGTAGGTTGTTGATTCACCCTTTTCATGAACGTTGTGGTGAGATTGTCGAGGGAATTATAGTAGACAAGAAGAGGAGCAACATCATTAAGTGCATAAGGGTTTGTAACCTCGAATACCCCTGGTGGAATTGGTTGTTGAAGGAGCCTATTGGCTCATTTACTTCTCTATGAATAGCCATAAATTGCCGGTACAACTCTGAAGGGCTGATGGGAATCTTATATTTCTAAAGGAAGGAATTCATTAGCAAATCCCAAGATGTAATGGAACAGACTGACAGATTGACATACCAACAAAAATCATCTTCCCCTAATGAATAAGGAAAAATTCTATATGCCACATCCTCTTGGTTAATCTACATGTCTTTCAACATTGTTTGAAATATCCTAGTGTACTCCTCAGCCATCCTCTATGGGTCACAAGGATTAAATTTCATGCAGAAGCTTTCAAGGTTCTTGGGCATACCATGATACACATTGAATTGCAATGGAGATTGATTTTATGCTATCTAAGCCATGAGGGGAGGTGGAGGATATATTTTTGTTGCAGAACAATAACTTGGGGCTGCACCTGGGTTGTGGTTGTTTAGACTATGCCTTGAACTTGGAGGGAAGGGAGATAGGTCACTCCCTAGTTTCCAGAAGGATGAGGTCCGAGGGAAGTTTGGAGTGGCTGAGTGAAGAATGGATGAAAGGTGGTGGAAGGTGAAGGTGGAATGGAAGCAGATGGGATGGAGGAAGAGAAAGAGGCATTGTCTCCTCCCTTAGTTCATTTAGCCCTTGTGGGGGGCTACAACTCTTGAAGTTCCCCTTGGTTTGGTGTAGACCTTAAAACTCTTTGGAATCTTTCAGGGGATAATGATCTAATTCATCCAACTTCACAAGGCCCTCCCTCTAGTGCCAGTTTATTGATGTTTTATGTGATTTTACTGGTAATCATAGGGTAGATTTACGAAGCTAGATAGAACAAAGTCGATCTTGAGAATTGAAGTTTCTAAGATGAAAGTTTATGTGTGCTTTGTTGTAGGTTCAAACAACAATATGGAACTCCAATGTTTTGTTGTGATTTGTCTTTATAATGTGCAATGAACCTCAACATAGGTTATTTCTAAAAAAAGAAAAAAAAAAGGTAGGGAGGAGGAGATGTTCCTGGATCTACAACTAACTATGAACAGTGATCATGGAGGTTTCTACTGTAGACAACTTCCTTCAAAAAAGATTTCACTTAACCAAGAAATCTATAGTATCATGAAATTTGTGATATCATCTAAGGTCTGCAAATATTTTACCATTCATCCACCATATACATGCATGAACAAATATAAAAGTTTAAGGAAACTTTGAATTTAAGTCTAGACTAACTTTACACAACCATTCACCAATAGTAAATAGCAGAAAGTGTGGAATAGAAAGGCATCTACAAAAGATAAATCTTCACAAAGATAGTACAACATTACTAAATTTATCAAATCTAAAACTAACTCGAACAACAATGTAAATTCAACTAAATTTGTTAACTACTAGAGATGAATCATGAAACATGAAAAGAAACTCAACAATCCACCAAATTCAATGTATTTATATTAAAATTTATGTAGCATGTCATTACAACAACTCAACTCTCTCTTGAAAATGAGAGGATACCTCTCATTTATAATGTCCAATAGATAGAATGAATGACCAAGATTCATTACAAATTAGGGTTCCACCTACCCCCCAATATATTGCATTTTAAAATACAACTTTGTCATTATCCCTATTTTGTCTTATGTTGATTTCCCTTTACTATAGCTACTCTGTCAGGAATTTTTCACCAATAATAGGGCTTCTTCAAAGCAGCATAATCCTTGACCTTTAGAATTAGTGGCTGAAGCTTATCAATGTCTATGATATCAGATCACACACTTGATAACTCCATTCTTTGGATTGTTTGGTGAGATTTTCCCAATCTTCATCATACTTAGTAGTGTGGTCTCGGAACAGTTCCGATTGGGTGAAGGCTCGAGTAGTAAAGCTCATGAACTCAGTGGTAATCTCATCCAACATCCTGTCCTCAATCTTCTTATGTAAGTGGGGCTTTCTCTTCTCTAGATCCATCTATATGATAGGCATATCATATCCTGTCATTATTTTCAAGTACCAAATTTAATCGTCTCTATTTTCTGGAGAGCCCACTCAATGTATGGATCCACTTTTTCAAGCACATACTCTAACCTTTCCTTTTAGTTCATGAAGTCATGCTTCCATACATCCACTAGCTAGTGCTCATCCTTCTTAAATGAAAGCTCTTTCTACCAAGTCATGCTTGCTAGTTTGAGAATAGCCTTAATCTTTGAATAAGTGTAGTTGTATCTCCTTGGGAAGTCAGTACAAAGTTTCCTCATACCCTCAAGAGACTATGGTAGATCCAAGAACTTGTTTACTATCCTAACAACATGACTGATGCCCATGTTTCCTATGTACAAGACCTGTCGGAACCAACTCTCCATGGTATTATCCAAGTTAATCCTCTTTTCAAGCTTATGTATTTATTCTTTTGATAGCAAGTGCAGCAGGGCCAAAGATGTGGTGGGAATTTCCTCTGTTGAAGACCATTGCTGGATGTAAGTTGTCAAATCAACTACATGTTCCTTAAGCTTTTCTTTCTAAATCTTGTCTTGTTGTATCAAATACACTACTGTGGCAACAGACTCTTGGAGGTGCTCCACCTTCTACTCTCTAGTAGTTATTCCCAAATCAATGGTGGAGACATTATAGCTTATCCCTTCTTTTCCCACCACTGGTATGGCTAATTGCATGATCCTTGGTCCAAAAGCATCCATTGTCACCTTGGATCTAGCTTTTGGTTTCTTTTCATTCCTGGTGTTAATTTTTACTTGAGCCAAAATAGCTTCCAATCTCTCTTTTGGATCACTTGGGGTGGGAGCCTTCTTCTCAAGCTGTTTTTCCAACCATTCGGGCATCTGAGTCTTTCCTTTTGGTGACTCACGTCCACCCTCTTCTTCATTCCTTTAGACTTCAACTTCCTTTTCCTTGGATGTTTCCTTTTCCACTCTAGTGCCTTCTCCTTCTTCTTCATTAGAGTTCCAAAAGAATACCAAATGTTTAATTTGGGACTTAGTGGGAAGGCATTCCTTGGAGGTTTCTACCCTCTTAGTATCCTTTGCTTCCTTTTCATCATCATGTTCATCTTCATGGCTATGCTCCTCAGGCTACTCTATTTCAGGGCTCTTATTAGCTTGGACCTCCTTTTCAAGCTGATCTTAATCTTTATCCTTTTCTTCCTCATGTGGAGGTGACACATATCCAAGTTCTTCGTGCCCTCTTGAAGGAGGTACCTCTTCATGATGCTTAAGGTCTTCATCGCATTGCCCACCTATTGGAATTTCAAGGTTTTCTTCCATCTTGTCATCTTCTTTCCCTTCTTCCTTGGTAGGTAGTCTTTCAATTTCTTCCCCAATGTCCATTAATTTTTGGGCTAGCTCTTCCTCAAAGTTAGGATTGAAAGTTTGCACAATTAATTTTCTTTCAACATCTTCCTCTTCATCTCCGCTTTTAGAAGATCATGTTTCTTCTCCTTCATGAACTAATTTTTCAATTTGAAGGTGCCCATATTTCAGATTTTTGTAGTACTCATCTGATTCCTCTTCCCATTCTTTCATGGCCTCCCTCTCTTTCCATTCTAGTTGCTCATAGATTTGCATTATGGCTTCCATTGTTGGCAGTTCCATTGGAGGCTTTGAGGGAGGAACATTGGAAAAAACCTATGCTAAGGAAGCTTGGATGGAAGGATTCATCAATACTTGGGAAATCTTAGAGGTAAAATTATGCATATGCCACAAGAATGCCTCTGGCAATGTGAGCAGAGGAGGAATCAACTACTACTACTAGGCTAGTTGGTGAAGAAGAAGTAAGGTGGACTGAGATGTCCATTGTAGGTGGGGATGTGTTAACCATGGCTTCAGAAATGGATGGAAGGGTAGCAGTATCAGGGGTAGCTAGTGGAGACTTTGGCTAACCCATCCCCCTTTCTTCTCCTTCATGAAGGGGATCTTCTTGAACAGCGAGCAGCCCTGTAATGCTTCTTGACCTTTTTTATTTCTTTGAGGACTCACCCTCCGAAGCTTTTCTTACATATACTTTTGGATTTGGATACTGATCCTCAGTCTCCTTCCTTTTCCTCAATCTCATGACTAGATAGGATTTTGATGTTTGTCTTATTGAGGTTGTAGCAGCTCCATCCTCTATTGCACTAAGCTCACTTTTGAGTGCCCCATAGGTTAGGATGACCCCTTGTTGTTTCAATCAGGCTACTTTCACATTGACCCATTCTTTGGTATGAGCCTCAATTGGCTTAGTTATGATATCGAGGTAATCGACCTCTTGCTCGTCCCAGTCTATTGAAGGAAACAAAAAGTTAGAAACTACATTGTACCTAGGATCCATAATTGTTCTTTCATCTTCCTCAAGCTAATCAAGTATAGGGAACAAGTTCACTCTTTTGACAAAGTGGGAAGTCATTTTCATGTAATGTCCATTGTACACCTCCTTATCATCTTTGTAGTTTGTCAAGAAATCTTCAACATGATGTAGATGGGCATAGTTGGGTCCAAGTGATTTCCTCATATGCCCATAAGGGTCCATTCATAGATGGGCAGTATGAAGCTGGAAATGATACTTAGCTAGCTCCTCTAAATTTCTAGCACACTGAGAGGTTTGCAACTTATACATCCCTTGTCCAAAAGAAAGGGGATAAGGGATCCCTGCCAAGTGTCTGCTACTAAGAAGAGTATGTACATGGTGTAGCTTCTGAGAGAGTTCTAACAATACAATCCAATCATTAGGATACCAGGGTAGCTTGTTTAGCCTTTTTGTGTAGCCTTGGGTGCGAATGTATGTGAATTTGGGGTATTGAATGAAAAAAAAGGTGTATTGTTTGATGAACACTTGAGCATTGTGGGAGCTTCACCTCTTGATATCACCTCCAAGAAACCTGATAATGTGACCCATGAAAGTGTCATTCACCCTATAATAGTCCCTCTTGAAATTTCTAAACTACAACTGAGGGTATCTATCATAAACCTTCAATTCTTGACTATATTCTTCATCTGGAGCATTTAATAATCTACTATATTTCCTTCGTTCACCTACCGAGTAAAAAAAGTAAGATATCATATAAAACATAGAGTTTTTCTTAACATTCAGGAACTGCTCATGGAAGCAGACACTGATGATCTCACCCTAGTATCTAATGAGGTTTCTTCACTTCAAAGAATATTTTCAAATAAATAAACCATCCATCTTGGAAGTATGCAGTGGTAACCATACACATCACTCGACTTAGCAGGGTTACTAGGTCATGATAATCTTGAAAGAAATCATTGTGAAAGAATTCTTGGGGAACTTTTGTAGTGTTTCCCCTGTTCTCTTTTAACCAATATTGGTTGATGAGCTTCTTGCATCCAATAGGATCTACATCCCACATTTCCTTGCAATCTATGGTGGTAGGGGTCCATTTCTCTGAAGGTGGGCATGTAGAAGGTCTCGGTTATTGCCCAGGGAAACATGTCTACTAGAATATTCTTGTCTTTGTCTACTATTGTTCGGGTCTCAGGTTGGTATGCTTGCTTCCAATCCATGACCAGTTCAGGAGTGATAAGAGTAGGAAGGAGGTCTGTAGCCTTGGCAATTCCACTTCCTCTAATTAGTTTTTCAGTGTTTTTTATCGGGTTTACTTTGACCCTCTGTTTAAATTCATCAATATCGATGTGGCTTATATTAGTATTTGTAATCTCCTTCCAGTCTATGATGACCTTTGAGTGCAACAACTCCCCCTAGAATTGGTATTTCATTTGATCATTTCCCTCCTTCCCATGAGGAGCTTTGCTTGATTTCTTTCCTTTGTCTTTTTTTGTGACTACCCCTAAGGTTCCTACACCCAATTCTATATATCCTACAAACAAAGGAATGATGAGCAAAATCAAGCATGAAGACACCAATGTTAGCAAAAATCCTCATCATATGAAGTCCAATTAGATAACACATCATTCATGAAATCAAACATTTACTTTGAGATGTTGTTAGCAGTTTACTGAAGGGAATTTGGATAGTCTAAGCCCTAGGGGTCAGACTTCCTTGGTAGGAATGTTGTTTTAAAGGGATGCAAGAGAGGATTCAATTTGAGCACATGGGTTGAAACTAGTTTGTAGATTGAAGGTCATTTGGATAATCATTGGGGCACTAGGAGCTATGAGGAGGGAAAGTCATCTAAGGTTTCTCGTTTGGAATGGCTATGGTGAAACGAAGTTTCAGGGTCTAGGACCCGTGAGTCTAAAAAATAGATGGCATAACTCCTTAGTCATTTAAGTGTGCAAATCAAATGGGTTGAGAAACCATTCAAGGATAGTTGTTTGAAAATAGCGTGCACTAAGCAGAATTTAGATCAAAGCGACTTGACGAACCAGACCCGAAATTGCATTTGGCTTCCAAGTTTCCTTCATAAAAAAAAAAACTTCACCATCGATTAGAGTAGTGGGCTTTGGGAAATGGAAGGATGGGTTGGATTTTCCTTTTGTAATGGCTGAGATAGGATGAAATCCTGATAGTGGAATCCTCACAAAGTAGATTTGGTGAAGGCGAAGGCACTTAGGTTTTGTCGTTAGTTGTTCATGCAGGAAAGGGATGCTTAGGACCTAGAGAGTGGAAGGAAATTGTATAATGGCCATGAGAAATGGTGAAGTTGGAACAGAGGTCCATGGACAAAACTTCAAGGACTGGGTCCTGAAGGATACCAAGGATGTGGCATTTCATTTTGTTTAACTCAGGCGGTGAATGACAAGGCCGATCCCGAGGCTTGGGAAGATGGGGCCATTATTCCATTTGAAATGACAAAAACTACGTGGCATCCTAGGGATGGAATCCCATAGGAGTGGGCCTAGGAAGTATGAATGAAGGCCAATAGTTCAATTTTTTAAAGTCTTGATGGTGACCCATCAAAGGAGATCCAAGGTCGTAGGCCCGAGGAGACATCTTGCAATTTCAAAGTTAGTTAAGTTTGAAGTTTTACTAAGTCATGATGGGGAGGCTTGGGTCTGAGAGGGCTGGCACTCTATTGGAGGAATGACGCTGGGGCATGCAAGTTCTAGATTTAGTTTCATGATGATTTAGCAATTTTCTTGGGATTTCATCACATGGGTTTTTTAGGCCTAATCCTCCTCTATCACATGAATGCATTTTAACTTTATTTTTCCCATCATTTAAATGTGAAATCACCAAAAAAAATGTGGTAAGGTAGATGATGAACCTACCTCAAGAACAGCATGAAGGAGGCTATTAAATCCATGAAGGATCAAAAAATGAGGGCAGTAGGCACGAGTGTGGTAGGCGATGAAGGCACTGGACTTCTCTAAACTCACTTTGAACTCTTCTGGCCAACTTGACATGTGAAAATGATAGGTTGGACCAAATATTTATACCCCTACGTGCATTCAATGTACCCTCATGAATTCTTGTATGGCAGTTGAGAAGTTGGTGGTATCAAATTTTGAGATGGTGGTGGGAGGTCCGAAACTTGGAGGCCGAAAGGACATGAGCCAACAGCCCCTTCAAATGTTAAAGTGGAAAAGAACCAAAAAGAGGAGGCATGGGGTCTAGTGGGTGGAACTTTGGTGAAGGATGGTTGTTCGGGAAGGGAGTACTCACAAGGGAGTCCCGGGCAGAGAGGTTTGATGGACCGGGCCCGACATAAGTGAAGGATGGTAAATTTGTAGTGTAAGTCATGAGGATAGTGGCTGAGGAGCTAGGTCTTAGGGCACACAAAGGAAAAGTCCTTCAGCCATTTTGAAATAGAAAATGCACAATGAAAATCTAGCAAGGGAAACTTGCTATGATGGACTCATAAGGCCTCAAGGTTGTTGGCAAAGGAAAACTACCAAAGGATCTCTGTGAGGAACCAAGACTTACAAATATTGAGGGAGTGAAACATGGCCAATTTGAGATAAGGATTTGGAGAGGCACTGACCATTTAGGACATGAAAATGGGGCACACAAAATGAGGTGACGAAAAAAATGACTTGACAAGGCGAAAGAACAAGAGGGTCCCCATTTCGAACGAGGTGTGTGTGCTAAGGGCACAAAAAGTCCCATCTATGCATTACTACCTAGAGTTGGTAGATGTAGCTATTAGACATTTCAATCCAAGTACCAACACTATTGAGGGTCAGACTCTTTCAGTTAATGTCAGCCTAACCACCATCTAAAACATGTTGTTCATTCTATACTGTATGCAAAGAGGGATGAAAGTGGAGACATTCAATCCTAAATAAGGAGATAAGATATAGAGCACTAGGGATAAGGCAAGATAGTTTTTCAATAATGAAACTTGAAGAATTGAAGCAGAATGTGGGAAGTTGCCAATAATTCCTACTCCACACGATGCCTTCAAGGAAGACCTACAAGATGCATTTTCAATGATGGCATTTGGTTTTGGTCTGGACACTATCCAAGAGCTGTGCAGTCTTTTCAATTTGGCCAAACTTTCCAATTTTGCTACCAAAAATATTATTTTTGGTATGATTTTGGAGAATTCCTCTCAAAAAAGATGTTAGAACAAATTAACAAGTACCTAGTTGAATGAAAGTTTATATTTTTCTCCTATCTTGCTTATATGTTTTTATATCAAAACCCTAATTTCTTTAATGAGCATATGGAGTTGTCTATCTTTGATGAGAAGGGTAGGAAAAAATTAATTTCTATCTAGACCCTACTCCTCTCTTCTACTTTTGATTATTATGCATTTTTGGATCATTTCTTGACTCTGATTTTGTAGGATTTACTGGGAGAGGAGTGTATCAATCAACTCACTTTGACTTAGACAAAGTTTATGTAGAATTTCACTCCAAAAAGTGACTAGTTTTTTTTAGCAGATTTTACATTCGTTTGACTGCGAGACTTCACTAAGGAACCCTTCTACCTCCTAGCATGTGTGACTAACTGAGTGCTTTCCCTTGAATTGTTTTGGAAAGCATACATTATTGATATTACCTTATGTAGTAGGAAAAAGGTCAAGAAGAGGGAATTCTTCACTTTTCGGCAAAGTTTTAAAATAGTGGTCCTGAAAAAGAAGCAGACACACCCGCTATTGTTGGATAAGCTGACTCATTTAGGGTTGGTGATGATCTGTGACAAGTGGGATTACAATCCTTTCAATGATTTACCTTATGATCACCCCAAGGTAACTCACAACCCTTGGCCTTACTGGGAGTGGAGATGCAACCCGCTAGAAGATAAAGATGAATTAGTGGTTGATCTGGTTCATATCCCCATAGAAGACAACAAGTTGCCATGGCATAGGTTCTATTTCCTGGTGGCGGATTATGATAAGAGCTAAAAAATGGGGAGGACTCTGTATAATAAACTAAGGAATGAAGAAGAATGGATTGTTGAAAAGATCAAAGCCTTCTGGATATATCATCAAGAAATAAAGAAAACTGAGGTACCTTATGATGACGTAACGGAAGAAAAAGAGTTTGAAGGGCTATGGGATGAGGAGCACCATGCTTCTGATTCAAGCGATAGCGGTGAAAATGACCCCGATGAAGGAGAAGAGGAAGCTAAGACATCAGCATCCTTTTCCCAAAAAAAGAGGAAGTCTATAGGGAAATCTACTTATGTTGCTTCAAAAAAGATGTGTGACTGAGTATGTCATGATCCTCGCAGACACTCACATGGGCCTCAAAAATAACAAGAGTGCCCCAACAACAACCAGTAACTATAGAGACCGTGCAGATCAAGGAATCCCCACCCGCTAAGCGGCAATGCATTGAAGCTATTCTTGGAGAAGGATCACAAGGAGCCACCACAAACTAAGGGCTCATAGCAATCCATGAACCCGAAGTAAGTAAGCAACCAACAACAAGCGGAGCCCCACCAACATCTAGTCAATAGGTAATTTTTGCTTCTGCTTTTCTTAGTTCTCAATCTTTAGTGTCCTCTTCCATTTCCATAGTGCCCATTACTACAAGTGTTTTCCCTACTTTATGTATCCCTACCACAATGTTTGTAGGAGGTTTCTCCCAATTTTCCCAAACTAGGCCATCTATCTTAACACCTCCACCAACCTTAATGCCGACTATCACTGCTCAATCTTTCCTTGCCTCTCTTTCTGTAAACTCAATCACTATTGGCACCCCCATTGTCCCTACTACATTGGGTCCAACCCAACATACCTAACAAACAAACTTAATTGCAACCACCCCATCGCTACAACTGATGAGCCCTTCCACCAATTCACAAATTGAACTATGGCAAGTCCCTTTTTTCTCCCCAAAAACTATCAATCTCCCTCCAAAGATAATGCAAGGGCCCAGTACACAAGTATTTCCTTTTTCCTTGTCTCCTAGTGCACCTATCACTAGTGGACTAGTTTGTTCCCCATCTAAATTCATATCCCAGGGAGAAGCCAAAAAGAAAATGTGATCCCTCAGGATCCAAAAATGAAAATTAAAGGATGATAAGAAGGAAGCATAGTCAAAGTATATGCAGTTTACAGTGAAGAGAAAAAAGTGTTGAATTTTTCCACTATGTACAAAAATGTTGTTAAACCATAGGGGGAGATGCTCCAAGGTGATTACAACATGTATGCCATGGGACTTGATCTAACCATAGCCTGGTCATAGGATAAGGTGGAACTCATGGAGGAAATGTAGTGGGTAGTGACCATTGACTTCTTGAAGTCTGGTCATCAATTAAAGAAAAAAGAGAAGCAATTAAAGCTATTGAAGGAAAGGGTCGCCTTCTTGGAAACGAAGGAAAAGTCACTTGAAGTAGAAGTTGTGCCCTTGTCTGAGAAAGTGCGAATAGGAGATTTGGAGTAGAGAAAATTCCAGGAAGAACCAATAGGTCCCAATCCATTGGCTCCAAGTAGCTCAGCGAGTTGCAGGTGAAGAATCCAGAATATCAGAGCTAATTGGCCTTGATGGAGAAGAATCTGCAACAAAAGGTGAAAGAGTTGGTAGCTCAAAGCACTCTTTATGAGCAGGAATTAGAAAAGAATCATAATGAATTTGAGGGAAAAATGGCGTAGTTAGGGAATGAGCTTCAAGAGGAAAAGTCCTCGCTTGACAGAGAATTGGAAAACCATGCTCAAGCCAAGGAAAATTGTTGTAAAGAAATGAGTAGCTCTGAGGAGCAACTATATCTGTGAAGAGGAAAAATGTGGAATTAATAGAGGCCATTAACTTAATAATGCAAAGATTGACTCTCTAAAGACTTCTTTACAAGTTTCCTCCATGCAGCTAGACCTCATCCCATTGGCTGGGTAGATATATATTTCTTATTGGGAAAAGGTTAAAACCTTCTACCTAACACTACAACCAATGCTCTGGTTTATCTCAAAGGCAACAAAATTGAGCCAGGAGGTTCATAGAACAATTAAAAAATTCCCACGGTTCATCTCAAAGAAGGTTCTGGAAGCAAAGAGTCTGCTCACCAATCTATAGTTGATCTCTGATGAAGACCTTACCAAGGTAGGGATCAAATATTGGGATATTGCTGCCTAGATGGAAAACAAGTTTATCTATTGCCACTTGGCTTTCTAGCGAACTAAAGTGGCCGTAATTGCTTTGAGCTAGACAATAGATGGCATGCAAGAGAATTTCTCCCAACTGAGTGAGATGGGTCTGTGGTCTCCATTTCTTGAGGACAGGCTGATTGCCATGGCCGAGCAAATTGCAGAAAGAATTGAAGAAAAGAAGAAGGACCCAAACGATTTCCAAAGTTTCATCCATCCTCCCACCATAGTGAACATTTATGGTGTTATTCATCCTCTTGTGTAGCTACTTTTCCATTGTGAGGTAGGGGTCGGTTTACTTGAGACACTACCTTATAAAGAAATGTTTGACCTAGGCAGAGCACATGAGAATCTATGCAAAATAGAGAGACCATCTGAAGATGACTGGCCGCCTCTATAGGAATCCCTTTCCAAGCTCCAATTTCATTGCAATGGATGGCACTCTGGTCTATGAACCAGAGAAAATTTTGGGTTCCACATTCCTCAAATTGAAATGCCCCTAATAGTCACCAGAAGCTATGAATTCAAAATTCACCATGCTCCCTTCAGGTTTTTATTTTTGGCTAAATATTGGCCCATGCTTTCAATGAATTTCATAAAACCCATTTTTGGTTGTTTCCATGACTTCTATCATGGGTCTGCTCAGCTCACTCCAAAGGAATTTTCTCTTTGCTCTTTTATTAGCCCATGAAATGCTCCTATGTGTTGTCATCATAGGCGATTTTGATCACTTCTTTTTGCTTCCTCATCAACCCCTGCTTGCATGCCACATAGGTCTCATTCACATAAGGATTTGGTGGGCCCCACAAGTAGCGTCTATAGTAATCACTTTTGCTAAGTGTCCTCTTTGTACAAGCTTTCGACAAAGGAAGGAGATATCAGCCATAGGTAGCAAAATGTTGCCATATGTCTCTTCAGCACACACTTCTTCAACATAGGGGATGAGGCAGACTATGAGTTGTGAGATGCTACCATGTTTTGTAATCACCTATCCTAAAGGGAAACACTTGTCTACACAAGGATTTGTTGGACCACTTCAATCATTCACAGAGGATGTACCTGAATGGAGGGCAACAAAATGTTGTTTCTCAAATCTTTTCTATTAGAACAACCAAGGGTGATCATTACCACGACATCATTGCTCATATTCTGAATCTTTTTAGTTACTACTCAACAAGCAATGGAAGGCTTGCTATAAATACTACTCTTTGCTTCAGACCAAGGGTTCCATAGTTACTAGTTCTATGATTCCATTCCAAGGGTTCCAATATTTGAATATCATATGCTATTTCACTAGTTTTAAGAATCATAGGATTTTTTTTGGAGAGATTAGGCCTTTGTATTGTTTAGATTATTGCAAGAACTCACAGACTGTGCCATTTTTTGACCTCTCTATTTCTTATTCTATTGATAAACTCTATGTTGTGCCATTATTGTTTAAATGGTTTTTTTGTCGTGCTTCTATAATTTGAATGTAATTTTGTTCATTTAAATCATGTCTTCTGACTCTTCTTTGTTAGTAAATTGGCGTATGAGTTTTTTATGTTGCAATCCTTAATTTTTGTTATTCTAGGACATGGTAAATTGCTAAGTAGGTCCTTAGACTATATCCAAATGATAAGTTTATTGTGCCTTTCATATAAATTTTGGCATATAGCCTAAATTAGATTCTATGTTTTATATTTTCTTTCATTTCCCATTCCAAAATCCCATTCACAAAATAAGTCGACTTCTTTAAAAATCCAAAGGTCACTGAGTTTAGCGCAATAGGTCCCCCATAAACTGAGTTTCCCAAAAAACGTTGTTACCTTGCCAATTTTCGGCATCAATAGTTAGAAAGGTAATCTAGAGCTAAAAGTTATGCCTCTTTTTTTTATCAACATAAAAAGATGAAAATTTGATGGAGGGAAAGCTAATATTTAGTTTTTTCCCTACATTTTATAGAAATCAAATATTTGTGTGTTGACATGTAATTTGAACACTTTGAATTAGATTAGCAAAGAAAATCCAACCCTAAGGGGTGGTAGTTTATGAAGCAAGACATAACATGAGTGTCTTATAATGAGCACATATTTTTATGCATATAGAAACTATACAATGGTATAAGAGAATTTAAAAGAATATTTTATCTTTTATGACTCAAAAAGTATGAGTACATTATATGCTATTCAAAACAAAAAGTGATTTTTTTTGTCACCTATCTTTGTACAGATGCCCATTTCTTGAATTCACTTATAATACCTTTCATAGAGCCAAGCCTAGACTACATTTTTTACCTCTACTTTCTTTTTTGATAAGGTAAGAAAGGTTTTGTAAGGACCAAGAACCTTTTACAAATCTAAGAGGACACTTCCAAACAACAAATTCTAAAACTTTGTGAACAAAACAAAGAAACAGTGTCAGCAGAGACACTGTTTTAGCACTTTAGAAACACAAACAACACATGGAACTGGAAGCCAAGAGTGACAACACATTCAAAACTAGTAGTGGTCCTAAGTCAAAGATAGACAACAACCCAAACCTAGCACCACAACTAGAAGGAAAGAATACTTAGGACAAAAAACTAGTCCTAAGTCAAGGAAACAATAAAGGCCTTGAGCCAAGAAACAACCCACAATACTACAGGCTCAAAAGACTGCTTAAAACTCCCAGACCACAAACCACTTATAGCAGCTAGACTACAACATACCTTCCACTCAATTTGGAAAAAAATGAGCCTAACAAGCCATTGTAGTGAAACCACTGCTTAGAAACAACAAGTTTGAGCCCTCCTTGAAACACCAGTCAAACTAGGAAGCCAACTCATTCTCTGTATCAAATAGAGAGAGCTCCCCTCTATTGGAGAGGATTGCATGAAAATATTTTTCACTAGACCCAAAAATCTCCAGCAGTTCCATACTCTACCTCCATAGGAGTAGATCTCACCTCAAAAGGGACAAAAATAGAGAAAAATATAAAAGGAAGCTTCCAACCACAACCACAATACCCATCTTCACCTTGATAGAAGAGGAATCCACCTTGATAAGAATAGGTTGTAGAAATAAGGAGAAATCCACCACTCCTGTAGAAAAATTAAACACACCATCCTTTAGCATACCTAACAATAGGAAACTCCAACAACAAACCACAACCAAGGTTGTAAAAGAAGATAATTGAACCACCAAGGGGAAAAGAACCACTTCATCCAAAACTAGAAGAGGCCCACAAAAGCTTCAACAGGAAATTCTTTGAGGCCACACAAAATCAAGGAGCAAGCTCCACTGAATAACCATAACATGCCAAAAGCAAAGCCAAAATAGAGGGAGGTAGAAACCTCACCCAAAACCAAGGCCATCTAGTGGAAAAAAGAGGCTCATTGGCCAACATCGCCACCTGAGCCAACCCAGGTCGAATGCCTAAGAGAGTAGACAAAACTTCTGAGGAAAGCCAAGATGAACCCGAGCAAACCAAGGAACAAGAGCAATAGAGGTACCAAGAGATCTAGGCACTGAAGAACTCACATAAAGAAGAGAAAATAAGCAATAAAGCTCCAACCAAGGGAACATAGGAAGCATAGCAAAGAACACCTCTGACAAGAACTAGAGATCCACGCACTATAAAGACCTAGTCACAAGCTATTACAATAGCATCAACACCAAAAAATAGTTGTTTTCCACAGCATACACTCACTAGACCCAACAACCAATCTGGCAACAACCTCAAAGAACAAAGACATCACCTCCAATAGGAACAAAAGAACCATACAAACGACACCAAGAGTCCCAAATAGAGAGGGGAAAAAGCACACATGGCAAGCCAGAGAGGCCTCCATCCAATGAAGAGAGGAAACCATCAAAATCTCATTCATAGGTGAAGGGTACATGGTGAGGGGAGCAACAAAAGAAAACCCCCCACATAACACAGTTGCAACCCCCCACCAAGAAGAGAAGCAATGTCCTTCTACAAGGACCTGACACTAGAAAATTAATCCAATGAAACACTAACAACCTCACACGAAACAAATGAATCAACAAGCCTCCCTCTAGGTGCACCACAAAGTTAAGGTAGCTGGAGCAGAGCCAGGGACAAGAAAATTCAACCCACAAGTGTCTAGCTTCAACAAAAAAGCCAAACACCATATCACACCAAAAAAAACCGAGGAGGGCCCCTCACAATAGGCACAATACTCCATAGCGAAGACACCCTTCGAAACAAGCATGAAACCCATTCAAGGTTAGAAGCAGAGACACCCTACATTGCAATGACAAGAGTCACGAAAAAAGAGCAAAGGGGAGGGCAATAACACCAACCCCAACCATTTTGCAGCACCAAACTCAAACCTAGCTCATTGTCATCCTCTGAAATGACATTGTGATCCTCTAATTGCAATGCCCATTTGCAAAATTGAGAAAACCAACATCATCGCTATTCCCGCCTATCACACTCCCCCCTTATGACAAGAGTGTTGAGAATAGATTATATTAACAATTAAGTGTGAGTGACCAAAATCTTGAAACATTTTTATCCTCCTTCTCGATGCTACCTCTACTTTTGTTATAGTAGTGATACTATCCTTTATCTCAAGCTATGCAAGTAGGGTTTTCCTCATTTATCCTTCTTCTATAGAGAGAGTGTTGGAATTATGAAGTGTACACCAAGTTTGATAGTAGTGTACTACTTATGGTTTTAATCATTTTGTGGTTTCTAATTTTTATTTGGGTGGCATTTAGAGCCATTCTCCATTTCACATTTATTTCAAAAGGCCTTAGATGTTGGCTTGTTATGAAATTTTTAATATTTTCTCTTAAAGTTACCTTTCGTTCAATTTTATAAGAAAACATGTAGGCTTCTTAAACCGAAGAGATCTATAAGAAGTACATATTAGATTAATTTTGGGGTCTCAATCCTAACTAATATTTCAAAATAAATACTTTCTCCAAATCTATGTTCCTTGTTTAGACACCAATGTATGAGTGAATTTGGGTAAGCCATTTATCTATGACATGTATATATCTTTCCTTTAAACATAGCCTGATGCCTAGATTGAATTTTATAGGCTATATGGATTTTGGCCACCAAACATTTGCTGAGAATAGTAGGGTTTTGATGTTATCTAAAATTGTAAAAACTAATCAATAATGCCTACTTTTCCACATGCACAATGTTCCTCCAATTCGTCACATTATCTTTACAAAGGATACACTGTCATCTTCTTAAGCATCTGTAGTGTGGGAATGGTTGATGTTTTGTCTCCCATTTGAGAATATGAAGGAGGTATAACAATCATATGTTTCAAAATGTAACTTTTTATATTTAGGCCTTAAATGAGTGGACATACAAATAGAGATTGTTATTCATTTACCACCCTAATATCACATGAAAATGACATGAACTAAGTTCACTAATATCAATGGTTTGAGATCCAAATGTAAAGCTTGGTGGACAATCCAGTCAAAGAGATTCAATTAGATGATAAGTTTAAAAGATTTGATTTACAATTGAGATCTAAAAATATGAAAAGAAACATCTGACAAAAATAAATAAAAACAAATAACAACCAAATTAAAACATTAACAAGACTATATTAGACTTCATATAAAATTTGTGAGAACATGTGTTTGGCTATATCCTTTTGAACTGAGAGACTTTTAAATAAGGTGTAAAATGTATTTTAAGTTTCTAGAGAAGATTAGAGATTTAGAGTCCAAAAAATTGGACGAGACTAAATGCATGGTAATTGGACATACCTAAATCAACGATTGTGAGAGCCTTCAAAATCAAAATGATAATAACAGGACGTCTAGAGTTTGAAAATACAAACAGTTGCTTTTATGTCACGGGAATTGCATTTATCTCAAATTTTGTCCTGGTTCATTGCAATGCCCTCCACAAGACGGTATATCTTATTTTAACACTTATTAAATCTTGAAGAGTTGGTAAACGCTTTTTTAAAGAAGACATTAAATGACTCATACACATGTCACGGATGGGATTTGATCTTTGATCAAGACGTTGTTGACAACGTCAATAGAAAGGGGTTAAAAAATATGGGGTTGGCCTTTCTACAGGTGGAAAGGTTGTTCAGTCTAAATCAATGGCGCGGACCCCTCTGAATGATAAGCAACAAATTATTTTTAACTTATTTAGAATAACGTTTGTTTAAAATACAATCTATGTATTCAATAAAGTAGAATTACACAAGAGAAGGATAGTCCTTGTGAAGAAGCTAGTTGCAATAATAAAAGGGCATGGTGATAATAATATGACTGTATATAGACAAAGATGTCAAGTTTTCAAAATTCATAATTCTATTCAATTTTTGTTTCTGACTTTGATTGTGTTGCTGTTTTTTCTATCAATGTTTTGAATCACATTCATCTTCCTTATGTTCTTTATCATCTTGATGATCGATCACAAAGTGTCATTTGAAATTTTGATGGAAAAACACCAACACAATCAAATCCCCAGAACCAATTGAATGTATAGAGATATACAAATTGAAGTAGTTAATAAGGTTTTTTAACATTAATGGAGGTTAATTGAATGAATAATAATTAGGTATTAATTGATTTAGATTAAATAGAGTTGATGGGGTGGAGAGGTTTAGATCATGTAGTATTAGATAGAAATTACAATCATGTCATAAATAGGATCAAATGAAGATAGAGATTGTTTATTTTAGTGATAAAAGAATGTATGTTGGTTGAAGAAGTCAATGAGATCTATTTGCCTCATAATCTAGAGGTGTTGTAGACAATCGTGTGCATAGATTAGAATCAAAATATTCTCCCAAGTTGTATGTTGGGTCACCTTTGTTGTGCTAGTTTTCTAGTTTGTGCCTCCAGATTCACTTTGTACATGTGAACTCAACCTCTACTGATATTTGGGTTATACCCTATAGATTCTCAAAAAAGTAGGCTAATAGGTAATAATAATTCCTATCATGCTCTTAGAGTTTTTCTCTCAACTTGGTGATATTTAAATATACCATGACAAACATCAATATGTAAATACGCACATGAATTCTAAATGATTGCTAGGTGATTGGCATGCACTAAGATTGAAGTGTGCACGTTAAGATGCAAATACAAATTATTATTCTTAATTGTTTATGTATTGAGACATTCTTAGATTCTCTTTTGATGGTGGATGGATAATCTTTAATTATGAGAATGAATGACACAACACCAACTTGTGAAGATTTGTGAAATTTTATCCTAGGATCATAGTGTATGATGGGGTTTGTAGACTTATTTTTTTCATATTTATTTTGACTTTATTATGATCAAGATCACAACAATTAGGATGACCTCATAGCTACAAACATGACCTAGGTTAGATAACTAAGTTTGGTCAATGTCCAATAGGGTTGTATTATGGATAAGGATTGGATTAATGATCAAAATTAGATGCATAGTAATAGGGATAAGTGATATGTATAGGGTTGAGTTTAATCATTGCAAGGTACATGGACCCAAATATGCACAAAATGTGTCATTTATAACTATACAAACATATCAAGACATTGCTCAAAACTAGACACAAAACTATATGATAAAATGCATTTCCCCCCACATTGAGGTGCATGTGAATCTCTAAGTATGAATCATGCATCTCTAAGTATGTAGGATTATCAAATATGCACAAGGTAAATTCAATATAAAAAATAGAATTTGAATCCATAAAGTATGAATATTCACCTTCCATATTCTATTTTTTTAGCATTTGTTCTCCCTTGAATTCCTAAAAGATAATGAAGAAAAGCCTCCTTGAGCTCCTAACTTTTAATATAGATTGAATACAAAAAGTGGGAACATTAATGATCATGTGTACCCCCTTCAATTAGTTGACCCCATAGCTTACAATGATTCATAGCTTGTAGGGTGATCCCACAAAGCTGGTTTACAATTTTGTGAGGAACTATTTTTTGCTGAAATCATATATTTTTAGAAAATATAATGATTTAAGCCTTAAAAGGTTCCATTTAAAGAATTAAAATTGAAGAGGGTTTGATCAAACTACTTTAAATCAAACCCCCTTGGATAGAACCCCGCTAGTTTTAAACCATACCTCTAGCAGAGTCTCCTTTACACCTATCAAAATGTTGATAAAAAACCACTTTTGATTTACCTTTTGGCAGATCAAATGAATTCATTTAAAATTTAGTTTTTTGCAAGTATGTTGTCCTTATTATAAGCTTCCCAAAAAGTATAATTTTAAATAAATTTAATTTTATTATAATTATATTTATTTTTTATTTCTCGTGAATGTAGGTTTTTCACCAAAAATCAAGCTCTCTATTCTGCACATGTGGAAAAATAGCATATTATTAAAAAAATTAAAATATTAGTGCACCAAATATTGAAGTCCTTGATCCAACAAAGAAAAATAAATTGAATTTCGATACAACAAAACAAGTTATGCGTTATACGGTCACGCTATGTCTGAATAATAATTGGTTTGAATTCAAAACTTGATTAAAGAAAAAATATCTAACCAAGTGGAAGCACTAGATATCAGAGTTAGAAATCTAAATTCAAAATAATTAGAATTTTATCCTTCATGGAAAAAAAGTTATGCGTTGTACGATGAGCATCACTTTTAAAAAATGTTGTTTTTTGAAAAAAAAACTAGTTTTTGAGGGAGATGGAAAAAGAAGTGCAATTTGATTCCAAAATTTTTGTTAAAAATATATGTAGAATCTATAGAAAAAATTTCACGAAACTCTAGTTTGCATCATCTTAAAATTCCTCACGGTTTAGCCGCTATAGGTGCCCGAAAGTGAAGATTTAGTTAAAAAAAATTATTTCAGTGTCTAGTTTGGCCAAAAATTGTAAACCACTATTGTGGGATCACCCTGTAATAAATTCAATGAAGATCCTTATAGATGTATTGATAATAAAAATGAGCATATATACAGTAATAGATTGATATTATAATGCATTATGAGATAAGTACAATCATATTCATGAGAAAAAACAATAACAAATCATAAGTAGGAAAGGATATATAATCATCCAAGCATGTTAAAATATAGCAAGTATAGCTAGAAAGGTGCATTGTGATAATAATAGCAATGGACTAGAGATAGAATGAAATATGAGATCAAATTATCCCCAACACATGCATGATAATGGTGATACAACCCTCAATGGAAAAAAAAATCCATTAAAGTATAATAAAATTCCTAATGTCGCATCCATGAGCACAAGAAGACATAAGGTACGATTAATAGGGTAAGTAGGATAAATATAATGGTAATCCAATCATTAGTGGCCAATAACATCCACAAAAATATAATCAATGATCAATATAGCATCCATGAGAATGAGATCACATAGGATAAGATCAATAAAATAAGTAGGATTACAATAATGGTGACGTGGCCTTATGTGTCCAAGAATGCTCTTGAATGTGTAATAAAAGGGCCAATGTTGCATCCAAAAAAAGAATCGCACATGTAGGTACAATCACTAGCATAACATTGAGAGAAATGTACACAAAAGGATTGACAATGAAATGATACCTAATAATAGCATGAAACCCAACAATGGGATGAATTACAATATAATCTTAATGTAAGGTCAATAGGTGAGTGAGATAATAATATGATACCCCAAATGTAAGAATATTTAAATAATCAATGAAAAACTATCAAAATGCATTGAGAAATATAAAACATGTAGTTATCAGATATAACCAATTAAGATTAAGACATGCACACTCTATGAAGCTAGATATAGTGATATGATAGAAGATCATTGAATGAATACTCTAAGGCATATCGAGATATAGCAATACTCTATCATGAAATATATAAGATAAGATATAGAAATATGAGATCATTTCATGTAGTCATGGCTAGGAGGTCTTATCAAATCAGCCAACCAGGTAGCCAACACAAAAAATTATTCATAAAGCAACATAGTTCACTAAATATTTTTTCATGTCTTACATTTAGGAATACAATATATAATCAGAGATCTATTATAGTCTCTTTCTATAGTTTCATTGCTTCTTCTTAGGAAATAATTCATTTTACTATTTTTTCACTATATCATCCATCTTCACCAACAACCTTTGTTGTCAGCAACCACTCTCTCTTCCCAAACATTCAATTGTAGATTCCACTTGTGTCACTCAACCTTCATATCTACAAAATCAAATAAAGGGTATTGTATTCTTCTAGGAATTGGCATCCTCCAACTCTTCCTTTGAACTTCCAAAAAATATTTCCCCTCCAAAAAGATCCCTCTATGTGTGTCTTGATCTACCCTTTATTGCTTGGGTAGTTAGGGAGTTGTACTGATTTGAGTCTTGGTAGTTATAGTGATTGAAGCATTGCATAAATAAAGAGTGCAATAGCAAGGAAAAGTTCCATAAACTAGTAACAAGTCAAAATTTTACAAACAAGTAGCAAGTGGAAGTTTTCTTATTTAGTTGACCAAGGAAATTCCACATGTTTAGATGACAAAGGAAAGTATGCATGTTCAGATCACAAAGGAAAGTCAATTTTTAGATGACCACTTGGAAAGTCTAAATGTTCAATTGACTAGAAAAAAATGTAGTTTATATTAGGTGATGATATCATTACATCATTCTCACATAATATTTTGGAAATTAACCCTCATCCCTATTGATGTCATGCTAACAACACCATGTTACTAATTTCATGTCTACATCATGCTTATGTCGTCATTGAAACTATTCATCTAAATTGGTTGATGAAATTCTATAAGGTTTATATCACTTGATTTTACCTATATATCCCAATGGCCACGTAAAATACAAAAAAATTAGATGGTTAGGGAATTCATGAAAGTGTTAGATACACAATTGTCCTCACAAGCCATATGACTCCAAAATTCTCCTAAATATAGAAAAACCCATTGGTATAGTTTTGTGTGGGAAAAATTATCAAAATTGGTCAAATACATTGGTACATGTTGTAAACAACCAATTTAGTAGCACATCCAAGAAAAGGCTTGTAGTAAACCAAACATCCACATAAGGGTAGGTTCAACAAAAACCCATGAGTCTACAAACCAATAAAAGACCAAAAACCTACATAAGCATAACTTAGTCAATGTTTAGCCTATCTTTACCAAATTGAAACTACAAATATTTATTAGGATCTTGTACAAAGTGGTTCCCTTAATTTTCCAAACTTGGATCTGAAAATTCTTTAGAGGAAACAACCCCATGAACTAACATAAACACACCAAAACAACACTAAAAACATAAATAAAACTTGAATTTTCTTTTGGTGATGCAATATTGCATTTAGACTCAGATGCTCCTATAACATCACCTATAGATATGTGGCATAAATATGGTGCTAATGATAGCTAGATATAATCAAAGTAAGTGAATAAGATAATATAATGCTCAAGATAGATATTATTAGTGTAAATAGGTGGTTTACCTATCTAGTCATTAGTGGGTCCTATTTACATGTTAAATTTAATTGGGTTCTAGTTGATTTTTCTAGAAGTCTTAGATTTCTAGATAATATCTTATCATGTCCTATCTATTTTTATTTTATTTTATTCTTGTGTCCCAAGTCATTTTATAAATTTGAGTTATTTGTCTCACCTTGGTTATATAACTAGGTGGTCTCATGTGTAAATCAATAATTTTATAACATTAATCAATCATATGATCATAATCTATAATTATAGAATAGAATTATTCTCTCATAGCTAATCTCTCTTATTCTTTCATGAAGTTCCTAGAACTTGGGTGGCTACAATCTTCAACTAAATATTGCATGGTGTAGACTATTTTATACCAACTCTTACATTGTATTAGAGCTTATGGAATTTCTTTTTGTTATTCTTTATTGATAGATATAGGTTACAAATCTTTCTTAATAGTTGAGTATTCTCTTCTCTTGCATAGAATGATGATCTAAAAATTAGAAAAAAAATAAAAGAAATACCAGATTTAGGGATTTCTTCTTTGTGTCTTGGTATTGCATATTCAAATCAAAGCTTGTTAGTATAAATTTGAGTTCGCCATTGAGTTTAAAAGATTTGAAAAAGTCATCTTTTCTTTTTGTTTCATCCAAATGAAACATATGAGGCTATATCTATGAGGGTTTGAAGTTGAAAAGTGGTTGCCAAATCCAAGAGGTAACTACAATTTTCGAGTATTTTGGGTAAAAAAAAACTCTATCATCATTTTGAGGAGGCCCAGAAACCTCAAATTTGACTATCAAATCAGCCAAATTGGATAACTTTTCCTCAAGTTTCAGAGAAATTATTTTTCCTAATTCATTCGTATGATTGACCATACAGTTGTACGATCATACAATAGAAAATTCAAGTAGAGGGTTGAATTGTAGTAGGAAATTTATATAGTCCCATGTGATTTTTCTTTTCTTTTTTAAATTCTAAATTTTCCTCAAATTTTTTTGGAAATTTTAATTTTCTAAAAGAATAAAAAATATCAACATTTGTAGAAGGTCGCAAACTAGAAAAAGTCAATGTTAGTCAGTGGTACTTGTAGGTACCATCAGCTATTACCTACCATGCAACATGGTTTAATTTGTAAGATCCTACCAAAATCCATGGTCCCACATTCCTCTGCTACAACTGAAAAAATTTAGAATATCCCAATCAAAACTTCAAATATGTCATCACATAATTCTAGATTCCTCAAAGATTTCATTGTAATAAATATTCTAGGGGAATATTGTAGTAGTGAGGTTTTATTCTAGTGGTGATGGCCAGGTGACCATCAATTTTTCCCCATCAAATTATGACATCATCATTGTGTGAGTAGTGACATCAGTAGCCTTAAGAATTTTTGGCTCCCCTCTCCATTGACAATTTTTTTTTCCAGTCCAACTTCGTAGTCTCATATCTTAGTCATCCAACCTCCTTTCTACAATAATTGGTTTTTTATTTGGGGTATAATTTCATGCTCTTCATAATGGTGCAATTGGTTTTTTTTTTTTGGCTTTATGGGTTTCTAGAAATTACAAATTCTCATAGGTGTTGTTGAGTCATTCTCATTTTGGGAATTTTCAGGGCCCCATTCTTGCTCCTACAGTAACATTTTTAGGTGAATTTTTTCTTGAAAGTGCATAATTTTTCATATAATTTACACTAGTTTGATAACATTGTTGAGTATGTGCAGGATCATGATGGGCCAAAAAGTGGCGATATGTAAGTGATATGATGGCCCATGTGGCTGATGACTTTTTCTAACCCAAAATTGATGAAACTAAAAGGGTTTTTAAAGGATATTCTCATCTTTCCACCAATATAAACTATGCTTAACTTTGAATTTATTAAATAATAATTATTCATTTTCTACTCAAATTATGACTATTAAAGTCTTGATTGATAGGCTGATTGGAAAACATCTATAGCTTTCAAACAATATCACATCTTTTGAATCCAAAACATGTGTCGCATTCTATGCTTCACATACTATAGGATTAAAAAAAAAATTGAATTTCATGAAGTTTTCACCAAGTTAAGGTGGCCAGACATACGATTTTTTATATTTTTTAAAATTTGTAATAAAAAATTCATAATTAATTATTTAATTGGAAAAATTACAAAAAAATATGCATCACATCGGGACATGAGTCCTCTAATTATATCTAAAATATTATAAAAAATATTATCATTTTATTATGGTTAGGGTGGTCACATAGACACCTACTCTTTTTTTATCTGAAATTTAAGTACTACTGCATTGAAATTTCAAATTTTCACCAAATAGATTTATTTTTTAGAATAAACCTAGTAGTTTAGAAACTACATTTAATTCGCTACAGATTCTATTCTTACATATTTTTGAAATAACATAGAAACTTATTCAAATTTTAATGTCAAGTTTCCTAACTTTGATTTTCTGAATTTTCATCACCAGTTAAGGGCATGCTTTTTCCATGATGATCCTACACATACCCTATTCCAATTATGTATAAAAAAATAAATTGTGCTTATGGCCAAATTTGGCATCTATAAGCACTAAGATCAAGTCCAATTTATCTTTTTCTCAAGTGGCACCTATAATCACATTAAATATAAAGTACCACAATCATATAATTCTAAGGGGTCTCTAACTCTCTCTCTCTTTCTCTCTCTCTCTCTCCCTCTCTCTCTCTTATCTTCCTTTCACCTACCTTCACTCTCTGCTTCTCTCTATCTAACATATCCCTCTATACCTCTTTCTCTCAACCTCCCTCCCTCCTTCCCTCTCTCAATATTTCCACCTCCATCCTTCCCTCTCTACTTTCTCTATCACCCCCTGCTGTCTCTCTCACCTTGCTCTCCCTTCCTACTTCTACCTCTCTCCTACCCCCCTCCCTCTATAATTTTGTCTATCTCACCTCTCTCTCCCTCCCTACATCTCCCTCCCTCCTCTCACTACTTTCTCTCCTACTCTCTATCTCCCCTCTTCATCTCTCTCCCTAACTCTTTCTCTATAACTTCCTACCACACTCTCTCTACCTCTATTTCCCCTCTCCCTCTCTCTACCTACCTCTCCCTCCATCACTCACTACCACAAGCTCTCATTCTCACTTCTCTCACACATATCTCTCCCTCCCTCCCTACCTCTCCCCCTCTCTCTCCTTCCCTATTTACTCTCTATCTCCTCCCTCTCTACCTACCTATCTCTCTCTAACCTCTCTCTTAATCCCTATATCTCCCTCCTATCCTTCCCTCTCTAATTCTCTCTTTATCACATATATCACCTCTCTATCTCTCACTTCTCTATCTCTCTACTTCTATCTATCTCACCTATCCCTCTATAGCTCTCCCTACCTCCTCTCTCTCTCTCTCTCTATCTCACCTCTCTCACCTCTCTCCCTCCCTCCCTACCTATCCATCCCTCTCCTTCCTTCTCTACTTCTCTCTATCTCCCCCCTCTCTCTACCTACCTCTTTCTCTCAGTTTCTATCCCACTCATGTCTCCCTCTCCATACCTACCTCTCCCTCCATCTCTCCTTCCTTTTCTACTTATCTCTACCTAAATATCCCTTCTATACCTATTTCACTCTCCTTCCCTCTCTCCCTCCCTCCTTCCCTCTCTTAATCTCTCTACCTTCCTCCTTCCCCCTCTCTCTCTACCCCTTTCCTCTCTCATCCCAACCCTCCCTACTCTCACTCCATCTCTCTCTCTTACCTCTCTCTCACCTCTACCTCCATCCCTATCTCTCCCTCCCTCCCTCTCTTCATCCTCTCTCTCTCTCCTCTTTCTCTCTCTTCACCCTCTCTCTACCTACCTCTCTCTCTATTTCTATCTATCTCACCTATCCCTCTTTACCTCCTCCTCCCTCTCATCTCTCCCTCCCTTCCTCCTATCTCTCTATCTCTCTCTCACTCCTATCCATATTTCTCTATATATGAGCTCTCTCTCACCTCTTTGTCCATCCCTTCCTACCCCTCCCTCCCTCTCTCCTTCCCTCTATACTTATCTCTATCTCCCTCTTCCTCTCTACCTGTCTCTAAATCTCTATTTCTCTCTCTCACCTCTCTTTCTCCATCCCTACCTCTCTCTCCATCTCTCATTCCCTCTCTACTTCTCTCTATCTCCCATCTCTATCTCTCTATCTACCTCTCCCTCTATAACTCCTTACCACTCTCTCTACCTACTTATCTACCTCTATCTCCCTATCTCTACATATCTTTACCTCTATCACTCCCTACCACTTTCTCTTCTCTCTCTCTCTCCCTCCCTCTCTCTCCATCCCTCTCCTTCCCTTTTTACTCTTTATATCTCCTCTCCCTCTCTACTTCTCTCTATCTCACCACTCTCTCTCTCTATCTCTCTACACACACACACACTCTCTCTCTCTCTACTTATGTCTATCTCAATTATACCACTTTACTACTCTCTCCCTCTCCTCTCTCTATCTATCTCTCTCTCGCTTGCTTTCTCTCTCCCTCTCTTTGATGTACACCAAGATGTGATAAAAAAGGGAGGAAGGTGGGGATATTGGAGGAGAGAGGGGTGGGGGAGGAGAGAGGTAGAGATGGAGAGAGAGATAGAGATAAGTAGATAGAGAAGGAGAGAAGATGGGGGAGGAGGGATGGAGATGTAGGGATGGAGAGAGAGGTGAAATAGAAAGAAGTAGAGAGGGAGGGGCGAGGAGGGAGAGATAAGTAGGGAGGGAGAGTGAGGTGAGATAGATATATAGATAGAGAGAGAGAAAATGGTATATAGGGAGGCTAGGTAGAGAGAAGTAGAGAGGGAAGGTGGGTGGGGGAGAGAGAGAAGGGGGTAGATAGAGAATATTAGAGAGGGAAGGAGGGAGGGAGAGAGAGAGAGAGAGATCTTGAGCTCAATGGAGAGAGAGAGAGAGAAAAGGATAAAGATAGTGAGAGAGAGGTATAGAGAATAAGAGATAAACAATGAGTGAGATAGAGAGAGAGAAATATTATACAAACTTGTTGATTACTAAAATTTGACCACCTAATTATTGAAATTTGACCACCTGATTACTGAAATTTGAGTAAGTCTAAAAATTATAATATCTTCCACAAAATAGATTTTTCATTATAACTCCAAGAGATCTAAAACCACTCTCTAACATCTTGAAACTATATACATGAAATAAAACTTAAAGTGTAAGAAAGTAAATGTCCATATATAAATGTTTAGTTCATGTATATAGTTTCACTAATAGAGAAACATAAAGAAAAAAACAAAGAAAAAAAGAATGAGAAAGAAAATGCATTCTAAAGTGTCATCATTCACATTTTGAAAGCACCAAATTTGGCGCTCGCCAAACATGCTATGTATGACTGATCCAGGTGGATACTTGTCAAATTTTGAAATGTTCCATTTTCTCCAAAAATCATGCCATGTTGAAGTGCTAAAAAAAATAACCCAGCACAGCTTGAATGAAACCAAAAGGAGCTTGTACACTCAAGTTATGCACAGTCAAAGTTGGGTCAAAACAGGCACCAAGGGTTGGTCAGAAAGGTGAAAAAAATTGATCTTAGAAATGGTCAAAGGTGGCATCACGTCGAAGAGCTCATTTCCATGATTCTAATGCTCCTCATTTCACGTCAAACAAAACCCATATGGAGAAGATACAGATGGTCAAAGTTTATAAGAAAAATGGGTTGACCATGCTAACGTCAGCATGACATTAGCATGGTGACATGGCATCTCAATCAACAGTCCATAAGCTAACATTGCAAAGCAATATAGCTGGCGAATATGTGGCCCAATCCGGGCTTGACACATGTTAGGACATTTCCAATGAAGAAACTCCACATGGCTCTATGATAGGTTGCCACGTGCACGCCAAGTCAACCCCTCCTTCAGTAGTCAAGCTGGTCTTTAATAGAAAAAGGGAGTTTAGGGGGGGTCAAACTCATGATCCCCCATTTACAAAGTTAGCACTCCCACTAATTGCTCTATGTGCTTGAGTTGAGAGAATATTGACAACGGTTTCTTTTATTAAAGAATTAAAGTCAGTCCTCTCTATTTTTTAAAGATTAAACCCCTCCTTTTATTTTTAATTAACCAATAAAGTCCTAAGCTTCAAAATACAAAGATTTTTAAATGATTTTTAAGGATTTCAATAAGATTTTAAGGGATTTAATATGGCTCATGAATATAAGCCATTCTTTGTAAAGATTATTTTTGTAAGACTCAAAAATATAAGAGCTATTATTTAGGAAAAAGTTTTTTGCAAAAGGATATTGTAAGCCTGAAATTATAAGGGCCATGAATTGAAGGAATAAGGTTATTTTTGAGAGATTTATTCTTGTAATTAGGGGGATTTTCTAAGATTTGCTATTGTAAATGGGAGATTTAGTTGATTTTGTAAATCATATGGTTTTAAACAATATTAGGAAAAATTAAATGTACAAAAAAGGGGGGAGTTTAGGACTTAGGGAACCAAGTGGTGATTTTTGTGAGAAAATTTTCTTGGTGAGTTTTTGTGTTCATCTTTGTGCTTTGGGATAGTGTTATTTTTCTTGCACTTGAAGGAGAGGAACTTTGTAACTCTTGTAAAACTAGGAGGATACTTTGTAACTTTTGAAGTTCCTTGTAAACTATTTTCTGGAGCATAATCAAGGATCAGTCACTTTGCTGGAGAGGGACCCAGAGATGTGGCCATTTGGTGAACTTCATTAACAACTTATTGTTTCTTGTCTTCTCTCTTTTGTCTCTCCTATTCTGCTTATCACTTTATTATTTCTATGTTTGTTTAAGCATTTCAATTACAAAATTACATTTTAAAGACCTTCAATTTAATCATTGTATTAAGTTATCATTCATGTGCAATAGTCCTAGATCCTAACATCAGATCAAGTGGTATCACAACTTTGTTGTGACTAGTGTTTGAAAAGGTGAATGATAACGAGAGCCAAGAGCTAACAAGGTGAAGGCATGCTTGTAGAATACAATCTTGAGATCGGTAAATGAAGAAATTTTCCAATGATGGAAGGATCTGAAGCTCCCAAAAGTATTGAGCCTGATGAGAAGACGTTTTAGGGAGCTTTTCTTGAAATGAAGGCTATGGTGGAAGAACTCTACCAAGAAAGACAAGAACGAAAGAAGCATGATAAATGAGATTCATCAAAACAAGAAAATTATGAAGATAAAAAGGACAAAGGGAAAAGACTAGGAGATGGTGATGAGCCTCCAAAAATTCATTCTTCTCCATCTTCTCCTTCTTCTTTGTTTTCTCCTTCTTCTCCTATTGATTATCTTTCTTCTGCTAATCCTTTCAAGGGTGTACTTAAGCCTAAAATTAAATTGGATGTAAAATTTGATCTACTTAAGTATTGTAGGGAATTAAATGTTGAGAAATTAGATGACTGGGTTCAACAAGTAGAAGTGTGTTGTAGATTTCAAGGGCTCTTAGATGATGCTTCTAGGATCCAATTAGGTACTATTTAGTTGGGAAAACAACTCTCACTTGGTGGGAGAGTAGAAATCAGGTAGAAATTTCACAACATGGTAGAGTCAATTTAACTTGGGCAGGATTTGGTAATGCTCCTAAGAAGCAATTTTATCCCCTAGGCCATATGCAACAATTAATGATGGACTAGCAAACATTTAGGTAAGGGAAAGGTCAAAATGTCCAAGAGTACACCAATGAATTTAGGAAAAGAGTTATCACATTGAATGTTCCATTGTACACCCATGACACATTGCTCAAGTTCATAGGTGGTCTTAACTCTTACCTAAGACATTCCATTTTGGTTTTGAATCTTAGTAATCTAGATGAAGTATGTGTAAAAGCCACACACTTAGATTCAAGAGGTAAGAGTACTTTCAATTATAAGTCCGACAAGAAGCCATCTAAGCCTGAAGATAAACACAAAGATATAGAAAAGAGGAAGAAGATATATACCATTAAAAAGCATGATGATAAGCTCACATGATCTCATTGTGGTAGGAAATTCCATGATGAAGATCATTGTTGGTAGTTGCATCCTAAATTGAAGCCAAAGTGAGCTCGTAAACAAAAAGATAAAAAATAGACTGTAAATGTTGTTATGGATCTTTGTTTAGAGTATGAAGATGAAACTAAGATAAAAAAAATGGGATTAAAAGGTATGGATTCTATTTCCAATGTTTCTTTTGCTAGTTGTGCTTCTACTTCTCAATTCTATGATTTCCCTGAAGATACTAAAGAAATAATCTATTCCACATAATGGTTGTTGCTAAGCACACTAAAATTGATACACTCATAGATAGTGGTTCTCAAATTAACCTAATCTTAGAAGATTTAAGGAATTTGGGATTCAAAAATACACTACATCAGAGACCTTATCTAGTAGGTTGGGTTTGTGAAAATAATGAATTGCAGGTAACAAGACAATGCACTTGAAGATTTGTAATCACAAGTAGGTATGTTTATGAGGTGTAGTTTGATGTGGTTCCACTAGATGTTTGTGGGATAGTGTTGGGTAGCCTAGATTTGCATGATCGAAAAGCTATTTTCTACAAGTAATTTAACCATTATCATTTGATTAAAAATGGCATTAGGTATATTGTACATTCTCACAAAATCAAGACTAGTAGATCTTTTGCAAACACAAGGTAGTTGAAAGGGGTGATTAATGCAAGTAAAGAATTGTCTCTTGTGTTTTTCAATTCAGGTGGTCCTAGAAATGAACTTGAAGAAATCAATAATAATCATGATTAGATGTCATAGGATACACCAACTATACAACATGAGGACACAACAAATTGAAGCATTGATGATCCAAGTCCTAAACTTATGGTTGGGAATTTGGAAGTTCCCTTGGATAAAAATTTTCCTATTATGAAAGATAGACATATTTTTTATTCATTCTCTTTTGCATCTACATTTTTATTGAGCTTGATATTAGTCAGTGGTTATTGGTTAATAGTTGTAACAGTTGATGTAGATGCTTATGGAAGTGATAGAATGATGTAAATGTTCAATAATATTATTTCATTCCTTATTGTGGTGATGAGTCAAGTGCATAGATGGAAAAATGATACATGACAAGTGGGGAGGTCATGGCCTCACTTAAATTTTGAATAAATGTAACTTTTGGAGGTCCAAAAGCTCTCCAATGAGGAGGACTCATTCAAGTGGACACTTTTCAAATTTTGAAGTATTTTTTTTGCTCCATAAATCACTGCCATGTCAAAGTGCTTGAAAAAATGAACCCAACACAACTTGAATGGAGCAAAAAGGAGCTTGTATGCTCAAGTTATCCACAGTCAAAGTTGGGTCAAAATAGGCACTAAGGGTCGTGTTATCAATTTTTCACACAACTCAAATTGATAGAGTTGGTTGATTAAACTTCATTTTAAGGTGAAGAATTTCATATTATTTCTGCAGATGTTTTAACCATTGCAAATATTTGAGTTATTGAGTTCTTAAGAAGTGCAATGTGTTTCACTTGCCATATATCATTTGTGGCATAATATTTGATGAAATGTAAAAGGAAATGCTTTCTTTTGTATTCACTTTTCATTAATAATGATCCATACATTGTTTGTAAAAGAAAATTACAAAATTGAACAAGAATTATACAAATGTTGTTTTGTATTCATTGGAGTAAAAAGGAGAATAAAGTGTCCCACACAAGCCGTACGAGTAGTTGAAACAATGGATCATAAAGAATACTCTATGCTACTGAAGATAAAAGGAGAGAAGAGCATGTAGGAGAGAATGTAATCATCATTTCCTGGTTGTGCCTTCCATTTTCCTTCAGAGTTGTGTATCCTTACTTGCTTCCATGCTCCAAGTGAACCTGCAAGTGATTATAAAGTTTGTTAGAGCTTAGACTATGAACCCTCCTACATGATCCATCAACAGTAATGTAGAATATTGTTTATGATGCATTGATTCAACTGAGAAAAAGCAAGAAGTGTGTAAGAGAGTACCAAGGAGAAAATTCCATAAGAAACGATGTAATTATTATTTTAATATAACACTGTTTGTTTCCTGTGCAGGTATAGGAAATCCATGTTGCTGATCTATTTTGAATATTTTAAAGCATGTGGTGTAAAATGGGCTCCCACAAGGACTAAGACCTGGCATGTTGCCCTTCAACATTCCATAGAGGGGTTTCAGAAAATAAACAATTCAATATTTCTCAAAGAGATATGCATTTGAAGGAGCCCATCAAAATTTCATAAGAGCTCAAGCAAGTGATCATCTAGGACAATCAAGTCTGATAGTGCAATGAATTGAAGATCATAGAGGATCAATTGCTCAATTGAATTATCATCAAGTGCATCATCATGGAATGAGATAGTGAACAAGAATATGTAATTCCTTGTTTACAAGCCATCAATAACAACTGAAGCAATTTGAGAAGCTTTAGAACACCTTTATTATGGTGTGTATTTCAAAATATTCTATGCATAAATCAAAATTTCATGTCAACATCTACTTTCTAGGAGATAAAAATGCATGAAGAGTACAAAGGAAGGACTGTCTCCACCAAGACATAGAGTGACAAGTGGCTGCAAGTAAAGCATGAGAGTCAATAAGTGAAGGAAAAGAAGCACTCGTGAAATAAAATACAATACAATAAGTTTGAGTTGAATGCAAAAAAAAATAGCATCATCAATTAAATTAGCTTACAATGAATTGAGTTTTGTTTCAGTATTTTGATGCTACAAACATAAGGGAAGATCACATTGCATTGTTTCATTAAAATGTGGAGCTGGAAATGCATTTTTCTGAAGTATTCAAGTGCATAAAATGAGAGATGATAAGTAGCAAAGTTACCTATAGGGATATCATGATGGCTAGGTGTATGCATTGAATAAAAAGAGTAAATACATCACCATACAATGCATTGAGTGGAAGTATTGAACCTACTATGTGTGCTTCATTTCCTATAGAAGAATATAAAAAAGGGTTGTAATTAATAGTGGAAATCTCCAATGTGTTTGAAGGCCTTCAAACAGTGTCAAAATGACAAATGGGATCAAGTAATAAATTGCTAGTGTGTGCATTGTGATGAATGCTTAAGAAGTTGCACTATTTTAGTTTCATTTGGAAGCAAATGGTGGAATTGTAAAAATGCAAGAGGTACACAAAAGAAATGAAAGCTACAAAATTTTTGTTCTTGCTTGAAATTAGACATGTTAAAGTGAAGTTATTGCATTTTGAAAGTAAACAAATGAAGCTAAAATAATGAGCTCATATAGTGGAACCTTTTCTTTTCAAAGAACAGTGAGCTTATGCTACAATGATATGGGATTTCATAATAGAGACAAGTGCAAAATGCCCAATTCAAGCCTTCAAGAAAGAATCCACACTGGTTTATAGTAAAATGCTTCAAAATGCAAAATTAAAGTATTTTGAGCTCATGAATGAATGCAAGCAAGCTCAACTGAACTCTCATGGCCATGGCCTAAGAGTGTTTTTCTCTCACAAATGTTGATAACCCATTTGGGATATCGAGCTCTATTTCCAAATATAGAAAGAAAACAACCATGGCTCAAGCTCATGCCTACATTGGAGCAGAATAAAATGTAAATAATGGAGCCAATGGTCATAACCATAATGGGTTTATAAACCCAGAAATTGAAGTGATATGTTGCTTGTGCATGTTTAGTGGAATGGTAAGAGACAAAATGCATAGAAACCCTAGTGAGTGCTCTAAAGGTCGCAGCCAAGGAGAGTTTCTCTCTTCACAAATAACATACCTACTTAGGGTTTTTTCCTCAAAATGAAAGAACATGAGAAAATAACAAGAGTTCGAGTTTATCTCAATAGTCGAGCTTTCAAAAAATGAAGGAATCAAAGCCTATGGTCGTGGCCATGATGGGTTTTGCAAACCCAAAAAATGGAAAGAATGTATATAGAAATTCATTCATTTAACAAATAATGTCATAACATATTATGGGTCGAGCCTAGAAGAAATATATTTTTGTAGAAATGAAAGAATACACAAAGCATGGCCATGACATACACAATGAGAACACAAATTTCTTCCATAGAGGCTGCATTATTTTTGTCAAAAAAGCTCAAGTTGAGCATATTTAAGAGGGAAATGCATCATGTGGAGAAGAAATGGAGCTTATCATGGTTGTGAGTGAAGAAAACCACTGCAAGCCCATGGCCAAACCTCTTCAAAAGGCTCAAAAAAAATCTCTCATGGCGGGCCCAAAGAGTGGAAAAGGTACCATCACAAGAGAAAGCACAAAATACATCTAAACCACAATGATAGCCGCAACCTATGGTCCAAATTTATTTTCAAATGGAGCAAAAAAAAATGCATCAAAATGCAGGAAAAAATTCTTACCATCGAAAGCAGAGGTGAATTGACAAAAATAGCACTGAAAATGGTAGAGAATCGAGCTCCAAGGCTCCAAACCCTAACTTCCATGGTGGCACCTAGCAGAGCCCTATTTTCCTCAAACATGACTGATGCAAATGATAGCCAAGACTTGTGTTTTAAAATGGTTTTGAGGCTAGGGTTTCCCTCATGCCCTAGGTCAAATGTGATTTTGTCACATTCTTTTATTTTTTCAAATGATTTATTAATGCCTAGGTTGAAACCCTTTTCCCTTAGGCACTTTACTGATTTTTAAAGAGAAATCAAAACTTAATACATACCCATGCACTTTGAATATTGCCTCATTTTATTCCATGCCTTGTGAAAATCAGGTCAATGAAGCTTATGATTTTAGCCTAAGTCTTGAGCACCCTAGGTTTCCTCATTTGACCTTAGAAGAAACATAATATGTTAGGGGCCTAAAACTTTTCTGATTTTTTATAGAAAAATCAAATGTATAAGGGGTCCTTGCATAATATTTTGATTGCAAATAATCAAAGTATTTGGGAGATAAATTGTAAAAATAAAATGCAACTACAAAGCTATAAAACACTAATTAAGCAATGTTTCTATAAATTTCTTAACTAGTAGCTATTTAAATGCAATTAGATAGTGCACTTGAGTTGACATCAAAACTTTCCATTTAGAGTTGAGTTCTTGGACAGATTTACGAAAGGAGGTGACAAACTCAACTTTCTATTTTTAGTTTCCTACTGTTTGCACCTATTTTTGAGGACTTTTTGGATCGATCCTTGGGAGATGGAAAGTTTCCATATTTTTGATGCAAATTGGAGAAGATTTTTGGCACTATTTTCTAGACTTTTGTTTGAGCTGAAAAATGCAGAATGAGTTACTTTTTAGAGAAGCAGTGGGCCTGATTTTTTAATTTTTGCACTACTGGGGTCACTTGATGGCAATAAGTTTGAGAAAATTTGAATTTCTCAAGGTTCAAAATTTTGTGTATTGCTCTCATATGCATTGCAGAGAGTTTTGTAAACCTTTTGAATCAGATTTTGATATCTTGCTCCTTCAATTTCAATACAAGTAGTAGAGTTTTCCTCTCCCTTTTTCTTGTCATGTGCTTATAGTGATAATATGATGTTTGTGATTCAATATGGTGAATCCTTATATTGTCTTATTATTGTGGGTTGTGGGAAAGAATTGTAGTTAGTTCAGGTTCCATATTGTATTCAATGATTCATGAATCTTTATGCAAAACACTGTTGAGCTAAATGTCCCAAGGTGAAATGTGATAACTAATGCTCTAAGAAAGGTTGTTGTGGGTTAAGCTTTTGTCAAAATCTTAGAATATCTAGTTGATCAACTTAAGTTGTAGATTTCAATTTTTAGCTTTCTTCCTACCCCTTTCCCCTGAAAGTTCATAGGCTAGGTGATTAGCTAGAGGTAACCAACCCACTCTAGATATTCACTCTCACTCATTAATTAACCCACAAATCAGAGAGTGTTTCCATGTTGCAATAGGATAGCCAATCCTAGCTTGACTGAGGGTACAATCCTAATTACTAACAAGCCGGTCACAAAGGTGAAATAATTTAATCATCCCAGAAATGGTCAAAGGTGGCATCATGGTGAAGATCTCATTTCCATGATTCTGACACCACTTGGGTATGTGCAGGATCATCATGGAAAAAAAAGGCCCTTAAGTGGAAATTTTTTTAGAAAAATCAGAGTTAGGAAACTTGATGTAAAAATTTGAATACGTTATCTATATTATTTCAAAAATATGCAAGAATAAAATATATAGCAAATTGAATTTAGTTTCTAAACTACTAGGTTTATTTTTTTAAAAGAAATCTATTTGGTGAAAATTTGAAATCTCAATGCAGTAGTACTTAAATTTCAAGGAAAAAATAAGAAGTCGGTGTTTGTCTAACCACCCTAACCACAATAAACTGATAATATTTTTTATTATAAGATTTTAGATATAAGTAGAGGACTCATGTCCCGATGTGATGCATATTTTTTTGTAATTTTTTTCCAAGTAAATAATTAATTATGATTTTTTTATTACAACTTTTAAAAAATATAAAAACTAGTGTGTGTGACTACCTTATCTTGGTCAAAACTTCATGAAATTCATTTTTTCTTCTTTTAATCCTATAGTATGTGACGCATGTTTCATATTCAAAAAATATGATGTTGTTTGAAAGCTATAGATGTTTTTCAATCAACCTATCAATCAAGACTTTAGTCATAATTCAAATAGAAAATGAATAATAATTACTTATTAAATTCAAAGTAAAGCATAATTTATATTGGTGGAAAGATGGGAATCTCCTTTAAAAACCCTTTTTGTTTCATCAATTTTGGGTAAAAAAAAGTCACCAACCACATACCCTACACATTCCCATCATATTTTCACTTTTTGACCCATCATGATCCTGCACATACCCACTTGTTTCATGTCAAATATAGCTCGTATGGAGAAGATACAACTGGTCATAGTTTATGAGAAAAATGGGTTGACCATGTTGACATTAGAATGGTGACAAGGCATCTCAATCAACAGTCCATAAGATGATATGGCAGAGTAGGACAGGTGGCAAAAATGTGACCCAATTCGGGCTTGACATGTGTCAGGACATTTTGAATGAAGAAATGCCACATGGCTCTATTATAGGTCACCACATGGAATGCTGAGTCAACACCTCCTCTAGTGGTCAAGTTGGTCTTTAGTAAAAAAAAGGAGTTCAGGGTGGTCAAACTCATCACCATCCATTTACCAAATTAACACTCCCACCAATTTCTTTATGCGCATGAGTTGAGAGAATATTGGAAATAGTTATTTTTATTAAAGAATTAAAGCCAATCCTCTCTATTTTTAAAATATTAAACCCCTCTTATTCTTTTTATTTAACCAATAAAGTCCTAAACTTTAAAATACAAATATTTTTAAAGATTCTTAAAGATACTTAAATGCTTTTTAAGGGATTTAATATGGCTCATGAATATAATCCATTCTTTGTAAAGATTATTTTTGTAAGATTCAAAAATATAAGAGCTAATATTTAGGAACGAGTTTTTTGCAAAAGGATATTGTAAGCCTAAAATTATAAGGGCCATGAATTAAAGGGAGAAGGTTATTTTCGAGAGATTTATTCTTGTAATTAGGGGGATTTTATAAGATTTACTATTGTAAATGGAAGATTTAGTTGATTTTGTTAATAATATGGTTTTCAACCATATTAGGAAAAATTAAATGTATAAAAAAGGGGGGATTTTAGGACTTGGGGAACAAAAAGGTGATTATTGTGAGAGAATTTTCTTGGTGAGGTTTTTTGTTCAACTGTGTGCTTTGGAGCAGTGTTATTTTGCTTGCACTTGAAGGAGAGGAACTTCGTAATAGTTGAAGTTCCTTGTAAACCATTTTTTGGAGCATAATCAAGGATCAGTCACTCTGTTGGAGAGGGACCCAAAGATGTAGCCATTTGGTGAACTTTGTTATCAACTTGTTGTTTCTTGTCTTCTCTCTTCTAGCTCTCCTATTTTTCTTATCACCTTATTATTGCTATGTTTGTTTAAGCATTTCAATTAAGAAATTACATTTTAAAGACCTTCAATTTAATCAGTGTATTAAGTTATCATTCATGTGCAATAGTCCTAGATCCTAACATTAGATCAAGTGGTATCAGAGTTTTTTTGTGACTAGTGTTTGCAGAGGTGAATGATAACGAGAGCCAAGAGCCAACAAGCTGAAGGCACACTTGCAGAATACATTCCTAAGATTAGTAAAAAAAGAACATTTCCAAAGATGCAAGGATCAAAAGCTAGCAAAACTATTGAGCTTGATGTGAAGAGTTTTTAGTGAGCCTTTCTTGAAATGAAGGCTATGGTAGAAGAACTCTACCAAGAAAGACAAGAATGGAAGAAGTATAAAAAAAGAGATTTAATGAAGCAAGAAAAGTACATGAAGATCAAAAAGAGAAAGGGAAAAGACCAGGAGGTGTTGATGAGCCTCCACAAATTCCTTCTTCTCTATCTTCTCCTTCTTCTTCATCTTCTCTTTATTCTCCTACTGATTCTCTTTGTTTTGCTAATCCTTTCAAGGGTGCACATAAGCCTAATATTAAATTGGATGTAAAATTTGATCTACTTAAGTATTGTGGGGAATTAAATGCTGAGAAATTAGATGACTAGGTTCAACAAGTAAAAGTGTATTGTAGAGTTCAAGGTCTCTTAGATGATTCTTCTAGGATCTGGTTACCTACTCTTTGATTGGGAGAAACAACTCTCACCTGATGGGAGAGTAGAAATCGAGCAGAAATTTCACAACATAGTAGAGTCAATTTAACTTGGGCAGAATTTTTTAATGCTCTTAAGAAGCAATTTTATCTCCTAGGCCATATGCAACAATTAATGTTGCACTAGAAAACCTTTAGGCAAGGGAAAGGTCAAACTATCCAAGAGTACACCGATGAATTCAGGAAAAGGGATATTGCTTTGAATGTGACGTAGGAGCGTCTAGCGGTGTAAGGAAATCCTTCATCACCAAAAAATATGTTTTCTTTATTTTCTTTAGTTGTTTTGAGTCCCATGATGGCACTTACGGGGTATAAGACTGTTAGGCATGAAAAATAGTGAAAAATGGGCACTTTCTATTTTTAGTAAGTCAGTATAAATGAGCTCGTATGGACATGAATATTTACCACAAGGAGCAAAGCTGAAAAAAAATTATGTTTGTGAAAGTATCACCTCAATATCCTACACGGTTTGGGAGAAATTAAAGTTTCAATCCTAAGAAATTTCTCCAATGCAGCTTCAAATTCAGATATAAAACTTTAGAGGCCCCAAAATAACTCAAAAAGTGGTCGAACAAAACTATTCTTTGTAGAGCTTGTCTAGAGCTTTCCAACGATATGCAATAATAGCAAATCAGACACCTGGATCAAAGGTTATGGCCCTATGAAGTTGGTCCTCTAAAAAGTGAATTTCATAAAAATTTCTTCCTAGGCCATAAATCAAACAGTGGGACTTTTGGCACCAAAACAAAAAGGGGAAATTTGAACTTTCTAGAACATTCTAGGGTAGTTATTGGGGAAAATAAAAAGGGTTAAGTGGGGGTTGTAGAAGGGGCCTCGATAGTGAAGATTGTGGCTCTGAATAGTATATTTTCTTTTTAGAGTTGATTTTGTTGTAATAAATCAAGCCCATGAGGCTATAGCATGTAAGCTTTCAATATGTAATTTTATTTTCTGAAAATAATTGAAAGTGAACCACTTTTATGTCTCGCATCTTCTATGTTGGTATCTATTTTTTATGATTTTTGTGGGTTTTGGGCGGTGTGGCCCTCATCAGAATGTCCTATTGTACACCTAGGACACATTGCTTAAGTTCATAGGTGGTCTTCACTCTTATCTAAGGCATTCCATTTTGGTTTTGAATCCTAGTAATCTGGATGAAGTATGTGTACGAGCGACACACTTAGAGTTAAGAGGTAAGAGTGCTTTCATTGATAAATCTGACAAGAAGCCATATAAGCCTGAAGGTAATTCCAAAAGATATAGACAAGGGGAAGAAGATAGCTACCATTAAAAATAAAGATGATAAGCTCACATGGTGTCATTGTGGTAGGAAAGGCCATGATGAAGATCACTACTGGAAGTTGCATCTTGAATTGAAATGAAAATGAGCTCATAAATAGAAAGGTAAAAATGAGACCACAAATGTTGTTATGGATCTTGCTTTAGAGACTGAAGATGAAACTAAGATAGCAACAATGTGATTAAAAGGTAAGGCTTCTATTGCCAATGTTTCTATTGCTAGTTGTGCTTCTACTTCTCAAGTCTATGATGTCCTTGAAGATAGTTAAAGAAATGATCTATTTCACATAAGGGTTGTTGCTAAGCACACTAAAATTGATACACTCATAGATAGTGTTTCTCACATTAACCTAATCTTAGAAGATGTTGTAAGAAATTTGAGATTGAAAACTACACTACATCATAGACCTTATTTACTAGGTTGGATTTGTGAGAAAAATGAATTGTAGGTAACAATCTTGACAATGTACTTTAAGATTTGCAATCACAAGTAAGTATGTTGATGAGGTGTAGTTTGATGTGGTTCCACTCGATGTCTGTGGGATAGTGTTGGCTACCCCATATTTGTATGATTGAAAAGCTATTTTCTACAAGGAATTTAATCATTATCATTTGTTTAAAGATGGAATTTGGTATATTGTACATTCTCATAGGATCAAGATTGGTAGATATTTTGTAGACACGAGATAGTTGAAAAGGGTGATTGATGCAAGTAGAGAATTGTCTCTTATGTTTTTCAATTCAGGTGGTCCTAGATATAAACTTGAAGAAATCAATACTAATCATGATTAGATGTCATAGGATACACCAACAGTAAAGCATGAGAACATAATAAATGAAAGAATTGATGGTCTGATTCTAAACTTATGGCTAGGAATTTGGAGGTTCCCTTGGGTAAAAATGTTCCTGTTATTAAAGATAGACATATTGTTGATTCATTCTCTTTTGTATCTAAATTTCTATTGAGCTTGATATTAGTCAGTGGTTATTGGTTAATGGTTGTAACAGTTGATGCAAATGCTTATGGAAGTGATAGAATGATGCATATGTTCAACAATATTATTATAGTCTTGACTATGGTGATGAGTCAGGTGTACAGATGGACAAATGATATAGGACAAGTGGGGAGGTCATGCCCTCACTTAAATTCTAGATAAATGTAACTTTTGGGAGTCTGAAAGCTCTCCAATGGGGAGGAATGATCTAGGTGGATACTTGTCAAATTTTGAAGTGTTCCATTAGCTCCAAAAATCACCACCATCTTGAAGCACTTGAAAAAATGAACCCAACAAAACTTGAATGGAGCCAAAAGGAGCTCATCCGCTCAAGTTACGCATAGTCAAAGTTGGGTCAAAACAGGCACCAAGGGCCGGTCAAAAAGGCGATAAAATTTGATCATCTCATAAATGGTCAAAGATCATAACACATCAAAGAGCTCATTGCCCTGATTTTGACATCACTCATTTCACATCAAAGGGAGCTCATATGGAGAAGATACAACTGGTCAAATTTTATAAGAAAAATGGGTTGACCATGCTGACATCAACATGGTGACATGTCATCTCAATCAGCAATCCATAAGCTAACGTGGTAGAGTAGGACAAGTGGTGAAAATGTGGCCCAATCTGGGCTTGACATGTGTTAGGACATTTCAAATGAAGAAATGACACATGGCTCTATGATAGGTCACCATGTGGCACATCGAGTCAACCCATTCTCTGACAGTCAAGTTGGTCTTTATTAGAAAAAAGGGAGTTTAGTGGGGTCAAACTCATGACCCCCCATTTACAAAGTTAGAGCTCCCACCAATTGCTCTATGCGCATGAGTTGAGAGAATATTTGTGGAATTTTTTTATTAAAGAATTAAAGCCGATCCTCTCTATTATTCAAAGATTAAACCCCTCTTTTTATTTTTAACCAATAAAGTCCTAAGCCTCAAAATACAAAGATTTTTAAAGATTCTTAAAGATTTTTAAATGCTTTTTAAGGATTTCAATAAGATTTTAAGCAATTTAGTATGGCTTATGAATATAAGCCATTCTTTGTAAAGATTATGTTTGTAAGATTCAAAAATATAAGAGCTATTATTTAGGAACGTGGATTTTGCAATAGGATATTGTAAGCTTGAAATTATAAGGGCCATGAATTAAAGGGAGAAGGTTATTTTCTAGAGATTTATTCTTGTAATTGGGGGGATTTTCTAAGATTTACTATTGTAAGTGAGATATTTAGTTGATTTTGTAATTCATATGGTTTTAAACCATATTAGGAAAAAATAAATGTATAAAAAGGGGAGAGTTTAGGACTTGGAAAACCAAGTGGTGATTATTGTGAGAGAATTTTCTTGGTGAGTTTTCAATTCAACTTTGTGCTTTGGAGCAGTGTTATTCAACTTGCAGTTGAAGGAGAGGAACTTTGCCACTCTTGCAAAACCAAGAGGACACTTTGTAACAATTGAAGTTCCTTGTAACCCATTTTTTGGAGCATAATCAAAGATTGGTCACTCTGTTGGAGAGGGACCCAGTGATGTATCCATTTGGCAAACTTCGTTCTCAACTTGTTGTTTCTTTTCTTCTCTCTTCTATCTGTCTTATTCTATGTATCACCTTATTATTGCTATCAATGTTTAAGAATTTCAATTAAGAAATTACATTTTAAAGACCTTCAATTTAATCGGTGTATTAAATTATCATTCACGTGCAATAGTCCTAGATACTAACATCAAATCAAGTGGTATCAGAGCTTTTTTGTGACTATTTTTTGCAGAGGTGACTGATAGCGAGAGACAAGAGCCAACAAGGTGAAGGCACACTTGCAAAATACAATACTAAGATCAATAAATGAAGAGCTTTACCAAAGATGGAAGGATCGGAAGCTGGGAAAAGTATTGAGAATGATGAGAAGAGTTTTTAGTGACCCTTTCTTAAGATGAAGACTATGGTGGAAGAACTCTACCAGGAAAGACAAGAACAAAAGAAGCATGAAAAATGAGATTCATTGAAGCGAGAAAAGCATGAAGATTGAAAATTCAAAGGGAAAAGATCAGGAGGTGGTGATGACCTCCAAAAAATCCTTCTTCTCCATCTTCTCCTTCTCCTTCTTCTTCATCTTCTCCTTCTTCTCCTACTAATTCTCTTTCTTTTGCTAATCCTTTCAAGGGTGCGGATAAGCCTAAAATTAAACTGGATGTAAGATTTGATCTACTTAAGTATTGTGAGGAATTAAATTTTGAGAAATTTGATGATTGGGTTCAACAAGTAGAAGTGTACTATAGAGTTCAAGGTCTCTTAGATTCAATGCTTCTCGGATCTAGTTAGCTACTCTTTGGTTGGGAGAAACAACCCTCACCTGATGGGAGAGTAGAACTTGGGTAGAAATTTCACAACATGGTAGAGTCAATTTAACTTGGACAAAATTTGTTAATGCTCTTAAGAAGCAATTTTATCCCCTAGGCCATATGCAACAGTAAATGATGAACAAACAAACTTTTAGACAAGAGTGTACCATAGAAGAATGGCTCTTTGACATTTTCATGGTCTTTTAGGTCTTTCTCTCATGATGCTTGACCTATTTTACTTTCATTTAATGTTACAATGTGACTTCTGCATTCACATTAGGTCCTAAAAATTAAAATTAAGGCATCTTGTGAAGGTGTTGTGAAGTGTTGTAAAAAAATTCCACATTTTTGTATACTCTATTCATTACAATTCACCTAAAAATCATTTTTTCATCACTTATCAAGTCCTATTTTGAAGTGTTGTAAAGTATTGTAGCAAGAGTTCATGCTTTTCTAGGCTTTTTATCACTATTTACACCTTTTTTATGCTTTATTTGACCCCTTTATTCCCTTATAAGGATTAATTAAGTGTATTTTTGAATGTAAACCTAAAAAATAACATTAAATGTGACTTAATTCTCAACACCCACTTGCAAGTCCAAGGTGGGACCTATTTTCCATGGGTGGCGAATGAGTCCCTCTTGGCTCCAAATTCAAAATATTTCAAATTTTCTTTTAGGTTTTTATTCAAAATTACTTGATGTCGACCAGCAATGAGGTACCATTAGGTTACTAAGGCACAAGAGTGTATAAATAAGTGTTTTCTCCTCTTTTTACATCCCCCATAATCTCCTAATATCATAATTCATTCAAGCACTTTGCATCATTCAATCAAGTATCAATCAAGTATCTTGGAGTAGCCATTGACATATCTTCAAATTTATTCAACAAGGTTGTGGTGAGTTTAGGACATTTACATGTTTATTAATCTTTCCTTTTTCATTTCATTTCATTTCTTCTTTAAGGGTTTGATTACCAAAGTGGGATTTGACCAAGGTAAATCCCTATAACCAAGCCCTTAACCATTTTTCCTCTCTCACATGTGTGTTTGAAGAATTTTGTATGCATATTTATTAGTAAATTAGGTGTTGAAAGGTGCTCAAGAAGTTAACAAAGTGTTTCAAGTCAAATCAAACCTATTTCAAGCTTGGAGACAACCTAAAGTCCATTTTCTGTAGATTTAAATCTGTCAACCCGATAAGAAGACAAGTCCAGATCTAGTGCTACTGAATTGGTCCCTAACTTCACAAAATTTTGGGAGAGGACTGATTCACCATCAATGGAGAATGAGTCCCATCTTAAGGCTGGAAAGTTAGATTTTTTCAGATTCTGGATCCTGACACTCAGAAACCAGTTTCCAAAAGCTTTCACCAGAAGTAGGACTAATTCACCATCAGTGGTGAATGAGCCCCATTGGTGATTTTCAATTATTTCTTTCAACATTCAATACATTGTAGATTCATCATCAAACACCCAAGTGCACTTTGATTCAACCTCTTTTATTTTTGTTTTGCATTTGTTCATCTTTTAGTTCATGCTTGGATATCACATTGTGTTTTCAAACATTGCATCTTTCTTAGGTTTTGCATCTAAAATCAGTTAATTAGTTCATTTAGTTGCACTTAAATAATCTCATTTAGTATTAATTACATAATACACTTCAAAATTTGAGTGAACCAACATAGATTTTGTTGAGGTTTATCTCTCTCCTTTTAGGTGAAACATCCTAAGAGTGCAAGAGTAGCCTATAAATATCATGCCCAAAAATCTATGGTTCATTTTGGTGAACCCGCATATTGAACACTTTATCTTTCTAATTTCAATTGCATCTTGTATCCTAGGTTTCATTTCATCAACATTCAATTAGGTTTTATTTTTGCATCCTAAGGTTTCTAAAATTGTATTAGTGAAAGACTCATTTAGACTTAATTTTTGCATCTCAAAACATTCAAAAAAATGAAAATCTTCATTTGCATCCTTAATTAGGATCTGAAAATCATTGCATTCACTATAAATTTTTTGAAAAAAATATATATATCATACTTGGACTCATTCGCCACCCTGGGCGAATCAGTCCACCTACAAATTTTGCACAACATTTTCAGGCATTTTTTAGGCATTTCCTGCAATACAATTTTTTGTAGTTGCTTTCTATTGTTCTTTCTAGATTCTCTATTTTTTGCTATTTCTTGCATCTTAGTTTACTTTCATACGTTTTCATCATCGCTTTTCATTTAATAATTTTTGGAATTCATTGAAATCCTTGGTAGACATGTCCAATTGTGCCTTTGGTTGTGATCCTAATGACCTTGAGCTTCCACATGCTCCTTCAACTCCTCATGATTGTCCTCCTCATTAAGTATACATCATTGGGGAAGATGATGATAGCATGCAAAAGTTCTTCAACGAATGTCTTGATAACCTTGAAGCCAATGCAACCTTTTACCCATCCATGAAGTCACAAGATCTTCCCACTGTTGCACCTCCTGATCACTTTTCCTACTTACATCCTGAAACGAATGGAACTAATGTTCCTCCATCAAGTGGACCTAGTCCCTCTAAAAAAATGCATCCTCAACCATTTTATGATAACAAAGTTACAAACACATCAATCAATCTTGAGGAAATATATGGCAAAGGCTTTACTATCCTAAGTAAACAAGGGTGTGACACAACAAATGAACATAACATTCATCAAATTATTGAAAAAAAACCAATAGAATAAAACAAAATAGGACTAGGATATCAAGATCCTCCTCATGATAATAAGCCTCCTTTTGCATATTGGAGACTTCACAATGATGGTGTAGTGATCTTTGATTCTCTCTTGACTTGCACATTCTCCTTCAATGTGAAAAAACATTACCCGTTTTCATTAACAAGGATGCTAGGATTCCCATAGGTCCTCTTCCTCCTTTCATTCATGAAATAGGAGAATCTAGTAAATGAAAATGACCTTATAAATTGAAAAAACTCAAGTTTCCTACTCTTCCCCCACCAGAATGTGAGAGGAGACTTCAATTGATTTTAAATAAATACCTCATACTCTTACCACCTATGAATAGGTTGGTCATCTATCCTAAAGATTCTAACATACCATATTACAAATATGATTGTGTTCTTGGACATCGCACTGAAGAATGTCGGACATTGAAAGACATACTAGATAAGTATCACTTCACTGATATGGATTGCTTCCCCATCATTCCTTAAAAACCAAACTCCTCTTCTCATACCCTAGTTGTAGAATTGGTATTCTTACTATTGCATGATCCTTTCTCATCACCCATCTCATCCTATTCTTTCCCTACACTCATTGGGGACAAGAATTTCTCAGCCTTGTCCTTGTAATGCATTGGTTTTTGTCTCTTAATCATGTTATTCATCTTCCACTTATATTAATTAAGATTGTGAAGTCAATAACTTGGTTAATGGTTGACTTACATTTGCATTACTAGCTCCTTTTCATTTTTCTTTTATGTGTGTATCGTGTTCCCTCATAATGTGCGTTTGATGTTATGTCTCTTTTTGTGTAGGGTCTCTGCAAGATTATGATGGGCCAAAAAGTGGTGATATGATGGGTATGTGTAGGGTATGTAGCTGGTGACTATTTTTTTACCCAAAACTAATGAAATGAAAAGGGTTTGTAAAGGAGATTCTCAGCTTTCCACCAATATAAATTACACTTTACTTTGAATTTAATAAGCAATTATTATTCAATTTCTATTTGAATTATGACTAAAGTCCTAATTGATAGGCTGATTGAAAAACATCTATAGCATTCAAATGAAATCACATTTTTTGAATCTGAAACATGTTTCACATTATGTGCTACACATACTATAGGATTAAAAAAAAAATGAATTTCATGAATTTTTGACCAAGTTAAGGTGGTCACAGATACGAGGTTTTATATTTTTTAAAAGTTGTAATAAAAAAATCATAATTAATTATTTACTTGGAAAAAAATTACAAAAAAAGATGCATCACATTGGGACATGAGTCCTCTACTTATATCTAAAATATTATCATTTTATTATGGTCAAGGTGGTTAGACATACACCTACTTATTTTTTCCCTAAAATTTAAGTACTACTGCATTGAAATTTCAAATTTTCACCAAATAGATTTTTTTTTAAATAATCCTAGTATTTTAGAAATTACATTCAATTTGCTACAGATTCTATTTTTACATATTTTTGAAATAATATAGATAACTTATTCAAATTTTTACGTCAAATTGCCTAGCTCTGATTTTTCTGAATTTTTTGCCACTTAAGGGCCTAGTTTTTCCATGATGATCCTACACATACCCTATACTTCCTCTATTTGTACCTTCTATTCTTCTATATGTTGTACCTTAGTCTCTACTTTAGTCTAAGTTTGAAACAAGTTAATCCTCTCACTAAAGTGGGGGCTAAATGTACCATATAAAAATGGCTCTTTAAAATTTTCATGGTTTTTTAGATTTTTCTCTCATGATGCTTGACTTGTTTTGCTTTGATTTAATGTTGCAATATGACTTATGCATTCACATTAGGTTCAGAAAATTCAAGTTAAGGCATCTTGTGAAGATGTTGTGAAGTGTTATAAAACATTTCTACACTTTTCTAGGCTCTATTAATTGTAATTCACCTAAAAATCACCTTTTCATCACTTATCAAGTCCTATTTTGAAGTGTTGTAAAGTTGTGTAACAAGATTTCACACTTTTCTAGGCTTGTTATCACTATTTACACCTTTCTTATGCTTTATTTGACCCCTTTATGCCCTTATAGGGCTTAATTAAGTATAATTTTGAATTTAAACCCGAAAAATAACATTAAATGTGACTTAATTCCTGACACCCACTTGCAAGTCCAAGGTGGGACCCATTTTCCATGGGTGGAAAATGAGTCCCTCTTGGCTCCAAATTCTAAATATTTCAAATTTCTTTTAGGTTTTTATTCAAAATTACTTGGTGTCGGCCTGTGATGAGGTATCATTGGGTTAGTAAGGCACATAAGTGTATAAATAAGTGTTTTTCTCCTCGTTTTGCATCCCCCATAATCTCCTGATCTCATAATTCATTCAAGCATTCAAACATCCATTCAAGCACCTTGCATCATTCAATCAAGCATCAATCAAGTATCTTGGAGCAAACATTGACATATCTTCATATTTCTTCGACAAGGTTGTGGTGAGTTTAGGACATTTACATGTTGTTTATTCATCTTTCCTTGTTGATTTCATTTCATTTATTTTTTAAGGGTTTGATTACCAAAGTGGGATTTGACCAAGGCAAATATCTATAACCTAACCCTTAACCATTTTCCCCCTCTTGCATGTGTGTTTGCAGACTTTTGTATGCAAATTTATCAAGAAATTAGGTGTTGAAAGGTGGTCAAGAAGTCAACAAAGTTTTTCAAGTAAAATCAAACCTATTTCAAGCTTGGAGACAACCTACAGTCCATTTTCTACAGATTTGACTCTGTCAACCCGACAAGAAGACAAGTCCAGATCTGGTGTTGGAGAATTGGTCCCTAATTTCACAGAATTTTGGGAGAGGAATGATTCACCATCAGTGGAAAATGAGTCCCACCTCAAGGTTGGAAAGTTATATTTTTTCAGATTCTAGATCCCGACACTCAAAAACTAGTTTCTAGAAGTTTTCACTAGGAGTGATTCACCATCAATGGCGAATGAGTCCCACTGGTGATTTTCAATGATTTCTATTAGCATTCAGTACACTCCAAATTCTTCATCAAACACCTAGGTGCACTATGATTTAGCCTCTTTCATTTATATTTTGCATTTGTCCATCTTTTAGTTCATGCTTGCATATCACATTGTGTTTTCAAACATTGCATCTTTCTTAGGTTTTGCATTCAAAATCAATTAATTAGTTCATTTAGTTGCATTTAAATAATCTTATTTAGTCTTAATTACATCATACACCTCATAATTTGAGTGAACCAACATAGATTTTGTTGAGAATTATCTCTCCTTTTAGGTAAAACATCCTAAGAGTGCAAGAGTAGCCTATAAATCTCACGCCCAAAAATCTATGGTTGAAAGGGAAAGGTCAAACTATCCAAGAGTAAACCCATGAATTGAGGAAAAGGGCTATTGCATTGAATGCCCCATTGTACACCCAGTACATAATGCTTAAGTTTATAGGTGGTCTTCACTCTTATCTAAGACATTCCATTTTGGTTTTGAATCCTAGTATTCTAGATGAAGTATGTGTACAAGCCACACACTTAGAGTCAAGAGGTAAGAGTACTATCATTGATAAGTCTGACAAGAATAAATCTAGCATGAAGGTAAATCCAAACATATAGACAAGGGGAAGAAGATAGCTACCATTAAAAAGTAGGATGATAAGCTCACATGCTCTCATTATGGTAGGAAAGGCCTGATGAAGATCATTCTTGGAAAATTCATCCTGAATTGAAGCCAAAATGGGCCCATAAATATAAAGGTAAAAAGGAGACCGCAAATGTTCTTATGGATCTTGGTTTAGAGTCTGAAGATGAAATAAGATTAAAAAAATGGGATTAAATTGATACACTCACAAATAGTGGTTCTCAAATTAACCTAATCTTAGAAGATGTTGTAAGGAATTTGGGATTGAAAACTACACTACATCAGTGATCTTATCTACTAGGTTTTTTTGTAAAAATAATGAATTGCAGGTAACAAGACAATGAACTATAAGATTTACAATCACAAGTAAGTATGTTCATGAGGTGTAGTTTTATGTGGTTCCACTAGATGTCTGTGAGATAGTGTTGGGTAGCTTGTATTTGTATGATTGAAAATCTATTTTCTATAGGAATTTAATCATTATCATTTATTTAAAGAGGGCATCAGGTATATTGTACATTCTCATAGCATCAAGATTGGTAGATCTTTTCAAACATAGGGCAGTTGAAAAGGGTGATTAATGCAAGTAAAAAATTGTCTCTTACGTCTATCAATTGAGGTGGTCCTAGACATGAACTTGAAGAAATCAAGACTAATCATGATCAAATGTCACATGATACACTAATAGTACAACATGAGGACACAATAAATGAAAGCATTGATTATCCAAATCCTAAACTTATGGTTGGGAATTTGGAGGTTCACTTGGGTAAAAATGTTCTTGTTATGAAAGATAGACATATTGTTGATTCATTCTCTTTTGTATCTGCATTGTTATTGAGCTTGATATTAGTTAGTGGTTATTGGTTAATGGTTGTAAAAGTTGATATAGATGCTTATGGAAGTGATAGAATGATGTATATGTTCAACAATATTATTTCAGTCTTGATTATGGTGATGAGTCAGGTGTATAGTTGGACAAATGATAAAGGACAAGTGGGGAGGTCATGCCCTCACTTAAATTTTGAACAAATGCAACTTTTTGATGTCTAAAAGCTCTCCAGTGTGGAAGACTGATCGAGATGGATACTTGTCAAATTTTGAAGTATTTCATTTGCTCCAAAAATCACCGCCATTTTGAAGTGCTCAAAAAAATGATCCCAACACAAATTGAATGGAGCCAAAAGGAGCTTGTACGCTCAAGTTATACACAGTCAAAGTTGGGTTGAAATAGGCACTAGGGGCTGGTCAAATAGGTGAATTTTTTTTATCATCTCATAAATGTTTAAAGGTGGAAGCATGTCCAAGAGTTATTGCCATGATTTCGATGCCACTCATTTGGCATCAAATGGAGCTTGTATGCAGAAGATACAGTAGTCAAATTTTATTAGAAAAATGGATTGACCATGTCAATGTCAGCATGGTGACATGGCATCTCAATCAATAGTCCATAAGTTGACATGGCAGAGTAGGATAGGTGGTAAAAAGTGGCCCAATCTAGGCTTGACATGTGTTAGGACATTTTGAATGAAGAAACGCCATGTGGCTCTATGATAGGTCGCCATGTGGCACGTCGAGTCAATCCCTCCTCCGCCGCTCAAGTCGGCCTTTACTATTTAGAAAAGGAAGTTCAGGGGGGTCTAACTCATGACCCTCCATTTACAAAGTTAGTGCTCCCACCAATTTCTCTATGCACATGAGTTGAGAGAATATTGGCAGTGGTTTTTTTATTAAAGAATTAAAGCTGATCCTCTCTATTTTTAATAGATTAAACTCCTCTTTTTATTTTTATTTAACCAATAAAATTCTAAGCCTAAAAATACAAAGATTTTAAAGATTTTCAAATATTTTAAAATGTTTTTTAAGGATTTCAATAAGATTTTAAGGGATTTAATATTGCTCATGAATATAAGCCATTCTTTTGTAAATAATGTTTTTTTAAGACACAAAAATATAAGAGCTGTTATTTGGGAACAAGTTTTTGCAAAAGGATATTGTAAGCCCAAAATTATAAGGGCCATGAATTAAAGGGAGAAGGTTATTTCTAAGAGATTTATTCTTGAAATTGGGGGGATTTTCTAAGATTTACTATTGTAAATGGGAGATTTAGTTGATTTTGTAATTCATATGGTTTTAAACCATATTAGACAAAATTAAATGTATAAAAAGGGGGGAGTTTAGGAATTAGGGAACCAAGTGGTGATTGTTGTGAGAGAATTTTCTTGGTGAGTTTTTATGTTCAACTTTGTGCTTTGGAATAGTGTTATTCTCCTTGCACTTGAAGGAGAGGGACTTTGAAACTCTCGCAAAACCATGAGGAGACTTTGTAATTGTTGAAGTTCCTTGTAAAGAAATTTTTGGAGCATAATCAAGGATCAGTCACTTTGTTGTAGAGAGACCCGAAGATGTAGTCATTTGGTGAACTTTGTTATCAACTTGTTGTTTCTTGTCTTGTCTCTTATCTCTCTCTTATTCTTCTTATCACCTTATTATTTCTGTTGGAAATAGGATTCCATTTAATTGCAAATCCTAAACATTAATTATTTCATGTATCTCCTAGATTCTTGGAATGTGTTCAACAACACTTAGATTATGATGAGATTAATATTTGATGAATTAATCATGATTATTGACATTTGTAATTAATTCTAAATATAAGGAGCATGTGAGGGCATCCATAGTGAATTCCTAAATAATAGGGGCACATGGGACACCCACATGGTAGGTGACACTCACCTTATGTTTAGTTAACTATATAGAGTAACAGTTAACACTTCTGAATGCATGTAAAGATCCTAGGAGTTAGGGTTTGATGTTTGCATGCTTGAAGTTTAGTTCAGATCAGTTCAGATCAGTTTAGTTTAGTTCAGTTTAGTTTAGTTTAGTTCAGAATCATAATCAATTTAGTTCATTTTTAGTTTAGTTCAGTTATGGTTTAGTTGTCTTCAGTTAGTTTCAGTTGTATGTTAGTTAACTTTAGTTAACTTGGAATGCATGGATAATAAAATTGAGTTGTATGATAGATAACAAGGACTACCTCCAATTAACAAGGGATGACCATTCTTGCATGAATGGTGTTGAGTAAACGTTTCAGTTAACTAGAAATCACTTGGAGCCAACTCGGGTTCCCAAGATGATTTCTTGGATTTACCTCTCTTGCATGATAATATATTTCTAAAGGCTCGATTAACTAGGATTACTTATAGATGCCAACTTTGAGGAAGAGCTTTGCAATTATCACCAAAGTGAAGGATAAGTTGTAGCTTCAGTTTGGGATGCCCAAATGCATGAAGCACATGTTGTAAGCTTTAGTCTTCATAGAATAACTCAACTTGAAGCAATATGGCATACCTTTTCAAGGGCTTGAACTTGTGCATTGTAATTATCACCATTTGGAGATTACAACATTGCATATTGTCTCTATATCTCATTCAAGTTGAAGAGAGTTTTCATAATTGTTATTTGCAAGTGTGAAGACAATTGGTAAAGATAGAAGAAGCATTCTCAATCAAGAATTGGAGATATTGTAATTCAGAGATTGAATAATAGAATAATTCTTGGTGGAGTTTTTTCCCAAAAGGGTTTCTCCACATTATATCTTACGTAATATTTCTAATATCATGTCTAGTTCTTCTATAAACTTCTCTCTACATTCTACAATAGTAAAATGGATTAATCAAGATAATCACCCACAAATAATATATGTAACAAAGAAAAAGCTTACTTAGATCAACAATATAAAAGTTTTACAGAGTATTAAGCTAAGAAAACACCTCATTTTTCAACAATTTCAATATTTAAGCATTTCAATTATGAAATTACATTTTAAAGACCTTCAATTTAATCATTGTATTAAGTTATCATTCATGTGCAATAGTCCTAGATCCTAACATCAGATCAAGTGGTATCAGAGATTTTTTGTGACTAGTGTTTGTAGAGGTGAATGATAATGAGAGCCAAGAGCAAAAAAAGTGAAGGCACGCTTGTAGAATACAATATTGAGATCGGTAAACGAAAAAAATTTCCAAAGATGGAAGGATCAGAAGCTGGAAAAAGTATTGAGCTTGATGAGAAGAGTTTTCAATGAGAATTTTTTGAAATGAAGGTTATGGTGGAAGAACTTTGCTAGGAAAGACAAGAATGGAAGAAGCACAAAAAAGGAAATTCATCGAACCGAGAAAAGCATGAAGATCAAAAAGATAAAGGGAAAAGACTAGGATGTGTTGATGAGCCTGCAGAAATTCCTTCTTCTCCTTCTTCTTCTTCTTCTTCATCTTCTCCTTATTCTCCTACTAATTCTCCTTCTTCTACTAATCCTTTCAAGGGTGCACATAAGCCTAAAATTAAATTAGATGTAAAATTTGATCTACTTAAGTATTGTTGGGAATTAAATCCTTAGAAATTAGATGATTGGGTTCAACAAGTAGAAGTGTATTGTACAATTCAAGGTCTCTTAGATGATGCTTCTAGGATCCATTTCTAAGCTACTCTTTGGTTGGGAGAAACAACTCTTACTTGATGGGAGAATAGAACCCAGGCATAAATTTCACAACATGGTAGAGTCAATTTAACTTGGGCAGAATTTGTTAATGCTCTTAAGCAACAATTTTATCCCCTAGGCCATATGTAATAGTTAATTATGGACTAGAAAATTTTTAGGAAAAGGAATGGTCAAACTATCCAAGAGTACATTCATGAATTTAAGAAAAGGGCTATCGCATTGAATTTCCAATTGTACACCCAAGACACATTGCTTAAGTTTATAGGTGGTCTTCCCTCTTATCTAAGACATTCTATTTTGGTTTTGAATCCTAGTATTCTGGATGAAGTATGTATACAAGCCACAAACTTAGAGTCAAGAGGTAAGAATACTATCATTTATAAGTTTGATAAGAAGCCATATAAGCTTGAAGGTAAATCCAAAGATATGGACAAGGGGAAGAAGATAGCTACCATTAAAAAGTAGGACTATAAGCTCACATGCTCTCATTGTGGTAGGAAAGGCCATGATGAAGATCACTACTAGCACTTGCATCCTGAATTGAAGCCAAAATGGGCTTGTAAACATAAAGGTAAAAGGGAGACCACAAATGTTATTACGGATATTGGTTTAGAGTTTGAAGATGAAACTAAGATAACAGTGGGATCAAAAGGAAAGGATTCTATTGCCATTGTTTCTATTGCTAGTTCTGATTTTTCTTCTCAAGTCTATGATGTCCCTGAAGATAATAAAAGAAATAATCTATTTCACATAAGGGTTGTTACTAAGCACACTAAAATTGATACACTCATAGATAGTGGTTCTCAAATTAACCTAATCTTAGAAGATGTTGTAGGGAATTTTGGATTGAAAACTACACTACATGGGTATGTGTAGGATCATGATGGGCCAAAAAGTGGCGATATGTAAGTGATATGATGGCCTATGTGATAAATGACTTTTTTTTTTACCCAAAATTGATGAAACAAAAAGGGTTTTTTAAGGAGATTCTCAGCTTTCCACCAATATAAATTATGTTTTACTTTGAATTTAATAAATTATTATTATTCATTTTCTATTAGAATTATGACTAAAGTCTTGATTGATAGGCTGATTGAAAAACATCTATAGCTTTCAAACGGTATCACATTTTTGAATCTGAAATGTGTCACATTCTATGCTTTACATACTATAGGATTAAATAAAAGAAATTGAATTTCATGAATTTTTAAACAAGTTTAGACATACAAGTTTTTTTTTTTTAAAGTTGTAATAAAAAATTCATAATTAATTATTTACTTGGAAAAAAATTATAAAAAATATATATCACATCAAGACATGAGTCCTCTAATCATATCTAAAATCTTATAAAATAATATTATAATTTTATTTTGGTTAGGGTATCAGGATGGACACCTACTTCTTATATTTTCCTTGAAATTTAAGTACTACTACATTGAAATTTCAAATTTTCACCAAATAGAATGTTTTTTTAAAATAAAATAAACCTAGTAGTTTAGAAACTACATTCAATTTGATATAGATTCTATTCTTACATATTTTTTAAATAAAATAGATAACATATTCAAATTTTTACATCAAGTTTCCCAACTCTTATTTTTCTAAATTTTTTTCCACTTAAGGGCCTATTTTTTACATGATGATCATGTACATACCCACATCAGAGACCTTATCTACTAGGTTGGGTTTTCCAAAACAATGAATTGCAAGTAACAAGAAAATGCACTTTAAGATTTGTAATCACAAGTAAGTATGTTGATAAGCTACAGTTTGATGTGGTTCCACTAGATGTCTATGGGATAGTGTTGGGTAGCCAGTATTTGTATGATCGAAAAGCTATTTTCTATAGGGAATTTAATCATTATCATTTTTTTAAAGATGGCATCAAGTATATTATACATTCTCACAAGATCAACACTAGTAGATCTTTTGCAAACATAGGGTAGTTGAAAAGGGTGATTAATGCAAGTAAAGAATTGTCTCTTATGTCTATCAATTCAAGTGGTCCTAGACATGAACTTAAATAAATCAAGACTAATCATGATCAGGTGTCATAGATACACCAGTAGTACAACATGAGGACACAATAAATGAAAGCATTGATAATCCAAGTCCTAAAATTATGGTTGGGAATTTGGAGGTTCCCTTGGGTAAAAATGTTCCTGTTATGAAAGATAAACATATTATTGATTCATTCTCTTTTATATCTATATTGTTATTGAGCTTGATATTAGTTAGTGGTTATTTGTTAATGGTTGTAACAATTGATGTAGATGCTTATGGAAGTAATAGAATGATGTATATGTCCAACAATATTATTGCAGTCATGATTGTGGTGATGAGTTAGGTGTACAGATGGACAAATGATATAGGACAAGCAAGGAGGTCATGCCATCACTTAAATTCTAAATAAATGTAACTTTTAGAGGTCCAAAATCTCACCAATGGGGAGGACTAATCCAAGTGGATACTTGTCAAATTTTGAAGTGTTTTATTTTCTTTATAAATTGTCGCCATGTTGAAGTGCTCGAAAAAATGAACCCAAAGCAACTTGAACAAATCCAAAAGGAGCTCGTACACTCAAGTTATGTACAGTCAAAGTTGGGTCAAAACATGCACCAAGGTCCAGTCAGAAAGGTCAAAAAATTTGATCATCTCATAAATGGTCAAAGGTGGAGTCACATTGAAGAGCTCATCGCCACAATTTTGATGCCACTCTTTTTGCATCAAACGGAGGTCGTATGGAGAATATATTGTTTGTGAAAGTTTATTAGAAAAATGGGATGACCATGTTAATGTCAGCATGACATTAGCATGGTGACATTGCATTTCAATCAACAGTCTATAAGTTTACGTGGTAGAGCAGGACAGATTGTGAAAATATGGCCCAATCTGGGCTTGACACATGTTAGGACATTTCGAATGAAGAAATTCCATGTAGCTCTATGATAGGTCACCATGTGGCATGCCGAGTCAACCCCTCCTCCGACGGTCAAGTTGGTCTTTACTAAAAAAGGGAGTTCAAGGGGGTCAAACTCATGACCCCCCATTTACAAAATTAGCACTCCCACCAATTACTCTATGCACATGGGTTGAGAGAATATGAACAACAAATTGTTTTATTAAAGAATTAAAGTCGATCCTCTCTATTTTTAAAAGATTAAACCCCTCTTTTTATTTTTATTTAACCAATAAAGTCCTAAGCCTAAAAATACAAAGATTTTTAAAGATTCTTAAAGATTTTTAAATTCCTTTTAAGGATTTCAATAAGATTTTAAGGGATTTAATATGGATCGTGAATATAAGCCATTCTTTGCAAAGATTATTTTTGTAAGACTCAAAAATATAAGAGCTATTATTTAGGAACAAGTTTCTTGCAAAAGGATATTGTAAGCCCGAAATTATAAGAGCCAGAAGTTAAAGGGAGAAAGTTATTTACAAGAGATTTATTCTTGTAATTCGGGGGATTTTCCAAGATTTACTATTGTAAATGGGATATTTAGTTGATTTTGTAAATCATATGGTTTTAAAGCATATTAGGAAAAATTAGATGTATAAAAAAGGGGGAATTTAGGACTTGGGGAACCAAGTTGTGATTGTTGTGAGAGAATTTTCTTGGTGAGTTTTTGTGTTCAACTCTATGCTTTGGAGTAGTGTTATTCTGCTTACACTTGAAGGAGAGGAACTTTGTAACTCTTGCAAAACTAGGAGGAGACTTTGTAATAGTTGAAGTGCCTTATAAACCATTTTCTAGAGCATAATCAAGGATTGGTCACTCCGTTGGAGAGGGACCCAAAGACAACTGTTTGGTGAACTTTGTTATCAACTTGTTGTTTCTTGTCTTCTATCTTCTATCTCTCTTATTCTGCTTATCACCTTATTATTGTTATATTTGTTTAAGCATTTCAATTATGAAAATACATTTTAAATACCTTCAATTTAATCGTTGTATTGAGTTATCATTCATGTGCAATAGTCCTAGATCCTAACATTAGATCAATGACCAAGCCTTAGGTTCAGTCATCTGAGCCATTTGGCCCTCGTGAAATATTCAATTCGAGTAAAAAAACAAAAATGACATCTTAATTGACTCACAACTTTGTGCACTTACACAATAGACAATGTTTAATTAATCGTTTATCAATTCAAGACACTAAGACTAAATATCATAAATAATATTTAATTAACCTTCTATCTTTTTGAAGCATTAAAAATAACTACCATAAGAAAAATAATGACATCACGTTGATCAATGTCTAATAGAAATGCAAACAATAGATACTAATTTTGTAATGAAACCTAAGTAAATCAACATATCAATCATGTTGTATAAGTCAGAAAGAGAAAATTCTGTTGAACTAGTTTCTCTATCAAAATCCTAAATGGGTACATCTTTGGTGGTCATCCTCAAGTTGCGAGACCAAGTAGAAATTCAAAATATTAATATTATTTAAATCTACATTCATATAAAAACACTTGGACTAAGCCTCACAACCTCTTGGAATTCCGAGAGGTTGACCTAAAATTATTAGGAATAAAATAGTAAGAAGTTGTGTGTCACCACTTTTATATAATCAATATGAAAGTATCAAACATTTTCTTATTATTGATGCTCAAAACAAGGTTGCCATCTTCAACACTTTATAATTATAGTTTCGACTTGATGTACACTCAAATCATTACATATAAATTAAGTCATTACGAAATAATACTAAGTGCATCTGCATTTTCCATAGGCTCATTGCCATTCAAACTAATTTAATTTTAAAAAAAAACCCTAAATGATTTTTCAATTGTCATATTCTCTTCATTGATTCGTTCCTCTATTGACCTATTCTTCCAATTCCCAACAACTCTTCATTTGAGTGCGCTTATTTTAAATCATGTCCCTTTTAAGCTCATCACTTCATTCATCTTTCTCTATCCATATACACAGTCGCAGAGCAGAAATCAAACTACTGCCCTCATAATTCCTCATGGAGGGCGGCAACAATGGCGAAGCCACTAGTGGTGTTCCAAAAAAGCTCCGATTAAGATCAGTCTACAGAAGAATTAAGGCTTTGTCCCCGCTTCCATACCTTGTCAGAGCCGTAAATTTTTATGTGAGAAGCGTCTCTGAGTGCGCGGGGAGGACTAATTACAGTGGCCTGGCTGCAGGGGGTTTCGGTGCTTCTACCATTACCCTGCCAAAGAGTTTCAGCACCTCCTCCCTTAGAAATGATGATGAATTTGGTGAGCTCGTTAGAGCCGCCTTGCAGAGGAGTAAATCTACTCCTGCACCAGAAGAGAAGGCAATTCCGAGAAGCTTTAGCACTAATGCGGCACCTTCAGTGGGAACCATTGACGAGGACAGCCCCTGCTATTTTCCGGGGTCTTTCAGAAAGAATGCTGCCCAACCAGATCTTCGTTACCCTCTCAGTCGAAGCTGTCATCCTGCCCGAATTTCCCGTGTTGAGGAAGAAATTGTTGAGTGTACTTGAAAATGTTGTGTGGCTTCTCCATTAATGTGTGTAGATCATCAGTTTCTATTTGGTTTACAGAAGAATAGAAGGGAAGAGAGTTAAATTGAAGTTCTGTTTTGCAATGTCATGAAAAGTTAAGAATTACAGTGGCTAGAGTTGACATTATCTTGGACGTGTATATTTTCTGTTACTTTTTTCCAGTTTTGCTTAATTTATACAATGGAAGTTTTGTGGAGAATTTAGATTTACAAGTTAGAATAATTGCTCATCATGACACGATTGATTTAATTAGCAAGTTAACATATTTTATAAGAGAAATGGGTGCACTGCCTTCAAAACCTAACCTCCTCTATTTTAAATATATATTAAGCCTGCTCAATGTTTATTGTTTATTATTCAGTTTGGCAAAATACTTCCTATTACCCATGTGACGAGTATTGAAGAATCTTTCACGTCATCCTACATATCAGTTATTATATGTATAATTATTGTTTTTTAATGTACATTTTATTCATAATCATGATATTATTTTTTAATGGTCACATAACAATACATCACTACACATTATAACACATCACAAATCAATTCATATGACTTTATAACATGTATTAACACACAAGAATATATACTCTAGTGTGTAAAATATATTTAAATATGACTACGAAACTCTACAAATCATAAATACTATAAACATCACAAGAACCCTAAATACATCTCAAACAACACTCGTACACATTGCTCATTATGTTATTGATGACACTCTTGCAACAAAGAAAGGTAAATAACTATTTATCACCTATAAAGCACACCTACCTCTTAGATAGATTGGAATGCATTACTACAATAAAGCCATAGGCCTTCACATGGAGAATCTCCTAGCACATAGTTATAGATGGATGACATAAATGGACTATTATCGTCGACTTCACTATGTCATAATGTGATGTGGTGTTTATATAATGAGAAAATATTCTATCACTACAAATATATCTTTGGGAACACCACCTCCTATATTCTTAAAACTTAGGCATAGTATGTAGTATGAAGATTTATCATCCCCCAGAAGGATACGCTCATGCATGCATCTTTAAAACTATCCATAAAAAAAATTCTTGGATGGAGTACTACATCAAGATCTAAACTTATATCTAATATTATTTTATGAACAAATCCACTAAGTGACGTAGTTATTTTACAATAGTCCTAAAAAATTCCTTTTTAAAAATTAAACACATTGAATCATATAAGTCTCAACACATATCAAATAACTTATACAAGGACACAAACACTAGACGTGGGTATTTGCATTTGTATGAAAGGACACTAGTACTCAATAGTAGCACATTTACCATGTGTCACTAAAATGAATCCATCACATTAAAATCTATATAAAAGACACTTGAACTATTGGGAAATTTCTCTTTAAATACTTACATAGAACTTGATTTGACTGGAGGGTTGACTAAGGAGAACTTAAGCATTACAATTCACTAGTTTCCTCTAAGGTTTTTTAAAATTCCATGTCCATTATACATTTTTAGATTTCAAAAATTAAAGAAATATAAGTATAGATTACACTAGGGTGATTCTATAGGTTATAAAGTGGCTATGTGCATCAAGTCATTCGGGTACTGCTTAAGTTCAACATTGAAATGGGTCCATATTTGATCAATAGGAAATTCTACAACATAGAACCCAAAACAATAACTATACTAAAAAAAATAAATTATTAAGCTTGAATTTTACACAACATCAATAATTATTCTTCATTATAGTTCCCTAAACTAAATAACATTTTTTTTCATATTTTATTTTAAAAATAACATTCCAATTTATTATTTTCAACTAATAAAGCTAAAAATGTAAATTTTTATGCTTGATTGTATACATTAATATATTAATTAGCCTTATGAAAGGAATTGAATTCCCTTAAAAACACCTCCATATATAATTTTAACTTTCAAATCAAGAGACTCGAGAATTTAATAGGTTCATCCACTCCTTTGTCCTTTTGATGCCCTTAAACTATATCATATTTAATTGTCAAATTTACTAGTTTTCTTGTTTCTCTCATGAGTCATTAATCTATCTCTTAAGGTAGATTAAAGGATTTAATTTGAGTAGGACACTTAGAAAATATTATTGGAAAGAATAAAATGAATCATTTAGATTACCCTTTCATTTTGAGGTGCTTTCATTGTCATTTTTTTCTTAAATTTTAATTATCGTAAGTAGTTTCTTTCTAATAATTTATCAAGAGTAGATGTTAGTAAACATTGAAAATTTACTTGCATTAAGTGGATTGTTATGATATTTCTTGGAAATATTTGTAAAATCAGAAATATAACAAACCACATCAAAGCAGTGACTTCCAATAATCAAATAGTAATATATGAATTCAATATTTCACTATATGATGATATGAGAGACGTTTCTTCCTTATTTATAGGCTAAACTATGTAGTGGCATACCTCTCTATCCTACTTAAGAGGTATTAGTGTATTAACTAATAATTATGTTATAGTTAAGCATGCCACAAATTCTTATCCTTATTATAATTAGGAATGTAAAATATATACTCAATAATATACTATATTAGGATCATAACACTCCTTTGCTCTTTAGAAATGTATTTTTCTCAATGCTTATAAAATCTAAAATATCTCATATGAATTGTTCATCATTCTATGTTGTTCATAACACTCCTTTCCCCTTTAGAAAAGTATTTTTTGTCAATGCTTAGAAAATCTAAAATATTTCATTTGAATTGTTCATCATTCCATGCTTTATCTTCAATTGGAAAATTCTCCCACTTGATCAAGAATTTTGTGGTGATTCTATTTTGCAATTTTATTTTAGAAATTCCATGAAGTTTTTGCATATATTTTGTATGAATAATTTTTTCATAATATTAGTGTAAAATATATGAGAGAGTGCACAAAAATATGCATTCTTTATTTTTCTATCCATAACAACCCAAATTACATCAATAGTATTTTCTCTAGCATCTCCTGGTGCAAGAGCACCTTAGTAACAAAGTCTAGGAGAATTTTAGAGAGTCTCATTTTTGGACTTTGTTCTAGTGTGATGTAAATAAGGTCTATTAGAAAAATTTCAATGTAATAAGTGTCATATAGGGTCTTGGAGGTGTTTTGCCAAAAATTGTCAACAATAATGGAAAAGTTGTAAAAGTTGCATAGCAACTTTATCTTTTTGTTTTGGTAGTTGAAGGTGAATGGTCACCGCATTCAAAATTTAGTTGGGGACCATTGGATTTGATCAAAAACATGTTTAAAACCCTCTTACATATTTGAGGCATGGTTGTTGAAGGATTTTCTAGTGAATGAGAAAATTTTACTCTATTTTTGGTGCAAATTTATGTATTTCCAAAACTTCTTATCCTTAGTACAGTTCCATACAAGAGATTTAACACTTGAAATCTATGTGAATGGGTAGGAATTCATGTTAGCTTTCATTTGAATCCTTTCTTACAAATTTTCATCAAATTTTGAGGGAGAACAAAGTATATTCCCATAGGTTGCTCTATAATCAAGGGTTTCTAGGGTTTGGAGTGAAAACCATGAAAAATTAGGCTATTCCAGTGTACGAAAATTCTATAAATTGGTGGAATGGACCTTTTAGGAGTACTTTTCATGTTTGTGTTATTTGTAGGGTAGGGTGAAGATGGTTGCACTAGATTTACTTGAGCCCTAGCCTAACATCTTCATGTGTTAGGCTAGGTTATATAGGGATTCGGTAGGATCAATAGGTTTTTGTTTAGTTTTGATCAAAAAAATGGTGGTTTATGACCCTACGTGACTAGAGGAGATTGCAGAAGGATAATTTTTGGGTTTAGGAGTTCAAACTAGCATACTTCTTTTGTAAAAGTGGCTTAATTTGGCCTAATTCTAGCGTTGCAAGTTAGTTTTGAGAAGAATGTTTCAAACCAACTTGGAGAATCAGCTTGATATGTTGAATAATAGGGTAATGGGTGCCTAAAAATATAAATTTATATTGTATTTTTCATACCTTCTCTAAAATATATAAAAATAAAAGGTTAAGTGGACACCTACTAGCAAGGTGGTCAGATTGTGATTGAACTACCCCTTAAGAGTTGTTGTAGACTTGAAGAACCTATTGATTTGATTTTTTTAAGCCTAAATCACCTTTCCCTACATCAACTGGTATCAAATCTTAGGTTGTAGATCATTTATGGAAAGGGACTTAAGTTTGAGGAAGAGAAATTACAAGGCAAAACATAGAGGATGCCTCCAAAATGTGGTTCAGTTGTTGCTAGGGAGATTAGAGCTTTGAGAGAGTCTCAAGAAGCCATGGTAGCCAAGATGGAAGCACTAGAGAAAAGAGACAAGAGAGATAAGGGTCTTGCAGAGGAGAGCAACCTTGAAGATGAGGAAGAAGGTGAAAGTGAGCACCCCCAAGGAGGATCACAAGAGTAGATGGATCCTAAAGAAAGGAAGTTTCTACAAGTGCTTAAGGTTGTGAAAGGAGAGACATAAGATGTGAAGATGGAGCTACCTATGTACAGTGGAAAAATGGATCTTGAAGAGCTGATTGAGTGGATAGATGCCTTAGACAACTATTTTTAATTCAAGGAGGTGGCTGAAGAGAAGAAGGACAAGTTTTCTAAAACAAAATTGAAGGGACCAACATTAACATGGTGGAATTACACCCAAGAAGAGAGGGTAAGGAAAGGGAAGCCTAAGATCAATTCATGGGACAAGATGGTGGTGAAAGTAAAGAGTCATTTTTTTCCTACAAACTATGAGATTCAAGTCTTTAGGAGATTACATAATTTAAAACAAAAAGAAATGTATGTGGTGGCATATACTGAGGAATTTCACAAGCTAACCATAAGGTTTGGACATATGGAGAATGAAAAGGAGAAAGTAGCAAGATATTTTAATGGTAGGAGACCATCCATTCAAGTTGAGATAAGTCTCACTACTCCTAGTATAGTAGAGGAGTGTTTTCAAATGACCACTAAGGATAAGGAGAAGATAAAGAGGAGGAAAGATAAAAAATCAAGGGATGAAGGAAAGATTTTTAGGGGAAGAGGAAAATTTAGTGGAAGAGGATCAACACAAAGGACACAAGGAGAGAAAAGTGTAAATCAAGAATCAAGCGGTGAATTAAGGGGAAGTTTAAGAGGAAGAAGGCCAAATGGTAGAGGTGGGTTCAATGGACAAGGAAGTGGGTCTAATACCTTCTCTGGAAGGTGTTATAATTGCAATCAATTTAGAAATCCTACATGGAAGTGCTTGGATAAACCAAGTGTAAGTTCTCATGGTGGAGAGATGAGGACTCAACTAGTGCAAGAGGGGGATGAAGAAAGTGTGAATTCACCTTCCATACATGCTACTCCAAAGGTAGGAGAGCCCTTAATGATCAAGAGAACATTAATCAAGGTGCCAACTATTAAGTAACCCCCTCAAAGAAAGGCATTGTTTTGGAAAACATGAAAATCTCAGGGAAAGGTATGCATAGTAATAGTTGATTGTAGTTAAACAAATAATATAGTATCATTAGAGATGGTAGAAAATATTAAAATGAAAAGGAATCCTCATCCAACACACTATAATATCTCATGGCTCAATAAGGTGCAACAAGTGATTGTAAATGAGTAGGTTTGGGTGGATTTTAACATCAAGGTTCCTACAAAAATAAAATCCTTTGTGATATTTTCCAATGGATGTGTTCCACCTACTCCTTGGAAGGCCTTGGAAATTTGACGGAAAGGCCAAGCATGATGGGCAAAAGAATGTGTTTGTTGTTGAGAAGGATGGAGTGTCTTACAATCTCACACCTTTGCAAGAAGATGATGGTGCTATTCATGAGGGACCAAGTGTTATGGTAGTCAAGGAGAAGGAGTTTTTCAAAGACCTAGAGGAGGAAGACATTTGTTATTCCACTATTGGTAAGCCCACTTCTAATGTAATATAAAATAAAGGAGAGATACCTAAGAAGGTGCAAGCCTTGTTAGACAAGTATGAAGACATGGGAGTGAAGGAGTTACCAAGTTCATTTCCTCCCATCAGGGATGTGATTCATCATATTGATCTCATACTAGGTGCAAGTCTACAAACAAAGCGGCATACAAGATGACACCTAGGCAAAATGAAGAGATAAGAAATCAGGTTCAAGACTTGTTGGACAAAGGGCTGATAAGGGAGAGCTTAAGCTCTTGTGTTGTGCCAACTGTATTGGAACCTAAAAAAGATCGAGTTTGGAGGCTTTGTACTAATTCAAGAGCAATAAATAAGATCACCACTAGGTACATATTTCATATACCCCGAATGGAGGACTTAATGAACAGTTTAGTAGGTGCAAGGTACTTTGAAAGATTGATTTGAAAATTGGATATCATCATATCAGAATAAGGGAAGGAGATGAGTGGAAGACCACCTTTAAGACCAATTAAGGTTTATATTAATAGCTAGTGATGCCATTTGGGTTATGAAATGCCCAAAGTACATTCACAAGGTTGATGAATGAGGTTCTAGAGCACTTCATAGAAAAATTTGTGGTGGTATCCTTGGATGAAATCCTTGTGTATAGTTAAGAAAGAGAGGATCATTTGGAGCACTTAGAGAAGGTGTTGAATAGACTCAATGAGGAGAAGCTAATGATCAATCTCAAGAAGTGTGAGTTTATGAAGAAGGAGCTTATCTATCTTGGGTTTGTGATTTCAAAGGGGACTTTGAAGATGGTTCCCACAAAGGTAGAAGCCATACTCAATTGGCCAACACCTACATCAATTGGAGAAGTTAGGAGCTTCCATGGATTAGCTAGTTTCTATAGGAAGTTCATCAAGAACATTAGTCAAATTTGTGCACCAATCATTGATACCATTAAGGTGTTGGAAAACGTGCCTCAATCTTGTTGGCATGAAACTCCTGTAAGAGAAAAGTCAGTGTGACATTCTTACTTTCTGGCTGACTAGCAGTTGTTTAACCCTATGGAATGTTCATGTTGTAGAGACATTGTTATTGTCTTGTCGACTAGTGTTATCGTTGTGACATTTCTATCTCTCTTCGCTCAAGGAGACTCTCTGGCCAAAAGGTTTGCTTCGATATGATGTCTCACCGATAGAAGTAGTCTTATCGATAGAACTACATATGTTTATTATCGGTATGTCTCACTAATAGTGTTACACTCAATCATCGGGGAGAGGCATAGAGGCTCAGTAAGAACTCTTGGCGATGGATGTAAGTCTCACTGATGGGTATGGATATATTGCTTCGATGTGACCTCTTGGTGAAAGCGGTAGTCTCTCTAATTGCTTTTTGTTTAGTATGGTGTCTTACCAATATTGGTAGTCTTGTCGATAGCATTACATGTGTTTGTTGTCGGTATGAAGTCTCAGTGACATGGCTAGTCTCGCGGACAACTTTGCTCAGTGAATATCAGTATGACATAAAGATTGATGAGACTCTTGGTGATAGGAGAACTCTTGTCGATAGAGCTTCAAAAGATGTATTTGTGTTTGATGTAACCTCTTTTCGAAGGTGACGACTCTAGCCGATATCGACAGTTGGGTCCTGTGGCATCGGGGAGACACAGTTAGTGTCTCACTGACATGCGAATATTGTTGAATTTTTTGGGTGATTGGAAGATTGTCCTATGTGGTGTGTCTTTGACCAATCAGAGAAGCAGAATGGGAACCGTTGGAAGTTAGAATGTTGTGGTTGTTCTTGTGAGGAAGATCAACCAGTCATGGATGACATGGATATACTCAGGAGTCGATGATTATGTTCGGTTGGATGAAGAATTCGATGGGTGATCAGTGTGAATTCAATTTGAGAGTGTCTAGTAAATGAGATGTTCTGTACAAGGTTTATTTTGAATCTGCTGCTATAAATTGACATTAGAGAATGAAGCCCGTACTCTGTATGTAATTTTTTTACTATAATACAAAGGGGTTTTTCTTGGTGTGGTGGGTTTTTCTCCCGTAAAGGTTTTCCCACGTAAATCTAGTGTTCATTTGTGTATGTTTATTTATCTATTTCTGTTATTTCTTTCAAGTGTATCTTAATTGGATTGTAATTGAAAATTTAAAGTCACCTATTCATTCTTCCCTAAGGTTTTGACGTTAGGAGAGTTTTTTCCACACCTTAGCTTTCCTTACAAGTGGTATCAGAGCCTGGTTAGTTGTGTTATCCTTGTGGTTACATTTGGTTTTTTGTGTCAATTTTTTTCAGTGGGAGTCTTGTAGAAGTTTGGTAATTTGAATTATCGGTTAAGATGGAAAGCACGTCAGCAAAGATTGAAATTGAGAAATTCAATGGCAGCAATTTTGAGTTGTAGAAATTTAAAATGGAAGATTTGTTGGTTGATCATGATTTTGGATTGTTGTGTTTGGAGCGAAGCCTACAGGCATGAAGCAAGAGAATTAAGACCTTTTAAATAGAAAATCAAAGGGGTTGATAAGGCTCTATTTAGCAAACTCTGTTCTCTTGAATGTTCATGAAGAAAAGACTGGAAGCTATTTATCAAGGCAAGTCCTTGGTGAATAAATTTTTCTTGAGGAAGAAGTTGTACACTTTGAGAATGCAGGTTGAAGGATCTATTACTGATCATTTGAACGCTTTCAACATGCTGATTGTTCAATTAGCATCTGTGGGTGTGAAGATTGATGAAGAAGATCATTGTATGTTGTTATTATGTTCTTTTCTAGATTCTTTGGATCACTTGGTGAGGGCTATTGGGAGTACGACATCCACTTTTAAGATGGAAGATGTTGTTGCTTCTTTGTTATTAGAAGAAATTAGAAGGAAATCTTCTGAGATGGTGAAGGAGGCTCTTGTTGTTAGAGAAAAATTGAAATAAAAAGGAAAAAAGAAGGACAAGAAGTCCAAATCCAAATCAAAAGGGAGATCAAAGTCTCCTGGAAAGAAGTCCAAGGTGAAGTGTTGGAATTATGTGAAACCTGGTCATGTCCTAAAGGATTTCAATGAGGAGAAAAAGAAGAAGAAGAAGAATTCTTTTGAAAATGATTCTTCTTAGAGTGATGCAGATGCCTTCATTACAGCCTTGGCTACACAAGAATTAGATGATGTATGGCTGATTGATTTTGGAGCATCTTTCCACATGACATCTCATAGAGACTAGTTCACAAAGTATAAAAATTACAATGGTGGAAAGGTGTATTTGGAAAGTGATTCATCTTTGGAAATAGTTGGTCGTGGAAGAGTCATAATTCAATTCCCTAATGGAAGAGTGAAGGGAATCAATGATTTAATGCATATACCAGGTCTGACTCAAAATTTACTTTCTGTTAGTAAGCTAAATGATATTGGAGTGCAAGTCACATTCTCTAAAAATGGCTACAAGATGAGTAGAGGCTCTATGGTGCTAGCAAGGGGTGCTCGAATTTGTACCTTGTATAAGCTGGATGCACATGTTGTATAATTCAATAGTGTCTATGGAAAGTCACAAAAGGCTACTCATGGAGAAAAGAAGGTAAAAGTTCCTGATAGTGTAAACTATATGGAAGTTAAACTTCTAGTAGAAAAGACTATTCTCTAGCATCATAGGTTAGGCCACATAGGAGAGAAAGGTTTAAAAACCTTGAAGAATAAAAACCTGGTTGAGGGGCTTGATGATTGTAACCTCAAATTTGAGTTTTGTGAACATTGTATATATGGTAAACAACACTGTGTTTCATTTTATTCTATTCCTCAGAAATCTTCTGGTTTACTTGATTACATTCATTTTGATGTTTTTGGTCCAATAAATGTTCCTTCTTTGTCTAAGTTAAGGTACTATGTATCATTCATTGATGATTATTCAAGAAGAGCATTTGTTTATTTTTTGAAAAGTAAATCAGAAGTATTCAGTTAGTTTAAGGAATTTAAGAACCTTGTAGAAAATCAGACTGGAAGAAAAAAAATGTTTAAGGACTGATAATGGTAGTGAGTTTTGTTCTGATGATTTTGAGAGGTACTGTAAATATCATGGGATTAAAAGACATAAAACTACACCTTACACTTCGTAGTAAAATGGAGTTGCATAAAGGTTCAACAAGACAGTGATGGAAAGAGCACAAAGTATGCTGAGTAGTACTAGGTTGGAGGAGAAGTTCTGGGCTCAGGCAGTTGCAACAGCATATTACTTGATAAATCATTCTCCGAATTCCACTCTTGTTGAGAAAACACCTTTGGAAGCATGGTCTGGAAAGAAGCCCTCTCTTAGATACATTTGAGTCTTTGGCTGTGAGGCATATGCACATGTGTCATATGAGAAAAGATCTAAATTAGAAAAAAAGGCTTTCAAATAAACTTTTATTGGTTATAGTGCTGGCATAAAATGATACAAGCTTTGGAATCCTAATATGGAGAAGGTTCTATATAGTAGAAGTGTTATCTTTCATGAGCCGAAGCCTTCTACCTTGGATTTGCAGTCAGAGAAAAAATTAGAAAACAAAAAGGATGTAGTTGAAGTTCCTCCGACAATAGATAAAGAGGAATTCAAATTCAAAATGTACCTAAAACTGAGAAGAGTTCAAGTAGTTCTGAAAGTTCTGAAGAAGAAGAACGTCAACCTCAACCTGAAGGAGGTCAACTCATGAAAGAAAGTAACCTGATAGGTATGGGTTTTCTTTGATAGATTCTACTTGTGCTTATGCTTTAATTTCTAGCACTTATGAGTCTAGGACTGTGAAAGAGGAATTTGGAATGTCTGATTCAAACTCTTTATTGGAAGCCATGAATGAAGAAATTGCATCATTAAAAAGAATGATACTTGGAGTTTGGTACCCTTTCCTAAAGGTAGAAAATTTGTTGGCTACAAATGGGTATTTAAAAGGAAAATAGCTCTAGATGGCAGTGTGAAAAAGTACAAGGCGAGGTTGGTTGTGAAAGGTTATTCCCATGTAGAGGGAATTGATTATGGAGAAATTTTCTCTCCAGTAGCTAAGCTGACATCTATCAAATTCCTTTTGTCACTTGTAGCAGCATATGACTTAGAGGTGGAACAGATGGATGTGAAGACAACATTTCTTCATGGTGATCTTGAAGAAGAGATTTATATGTGCTAGCCTAAGTACTTTGTGGAGAAAGGTAAAGAAAAATTGGTTTGCAAGTTGAAGAAATCTCTGTATGGATTAAAGCAGACTCCTAGAATGTGGTACTAGAATTTTGACACTTTTGTTTTTTCATTAGGATTTGTAAGATCAAAATCTGATCATTGTGTGTATTACAAAGCTGAAAGTGATTGAGTTCTTATTATTGCTCTCTATTTTGATGATATGTTGTCCATAGGCAATACTAAGTTAATGATTTCTGATCTTAAGTCTCAGTTGTTTGCAAAGTTTGAAATGAAATATCTTGGTGCAACTAGGTATATTCTGGGAATGGAAATAACCATGGACATGAATAGTAGAAAACTTTGTCTCAGTCAGAGTAAGTATATTAAGACTGTTCTAGAGAGATTTTGTATGGCTGATTGCAAGTAGCTAGTTGTTCCAATTTTGCAAGGAATGAAGCTATTTATTGAAGACTATCCAAAATCTCCTACTGAGATGGAGGACATGACCAATGTGCCTTATGCTAGTGTGGTTGGTAGTCTAATGTATGCAATGGTCTGTACAAGGCCAAACATTGCCCAAGCAGTGGGAATACTTAGTCGGTTTATGCATAATCCTAGCAAAACACATTGTGATGTGAAAAGAGTATTCAAATATTTGAAGGGCACTTCAAAATATGCATTGTGTTACCATGGAAATTTGGTTGAATCACAATGGACTCTCAGCATTTGAGGCTATATGGATTCTGATTGGGTAGGGGACATTGATAGCAGAAGGTCCACCAGTGGATATATTTTCATGCTGAATGGTGGTGTAGTTAGTTGGATGAGTAAGTGGTAGGTTGTAGTCACTTTGTCCACTATAGAGGCATGATACATGGCAACAACACATGCCTGTAAAGAAGCAATCTGGTTAAAACGTTTGTGTTCTAACATTGGTTTTGATGCAGGGAAAATAACAATTTACTATGACAGTCAGAGTGCTATTTTTCTGGAAAATAATCCTACTCTCCATGTCAGGATGAAACATATAGATGTGCAAATATCATTTGGTATGAGATATGGCGGAGGATGGAAAAGTCTCTTTAGAAAAAGTGGATACTCTGGAGATTGTTGTAGATGATTGACAAAGCTAGTGAGTACAGACAAGTTCAGGTTGTGTGCCAGTTCGATGGGCCTTAGTGCCCATGAATTTTAGTAGTTTTGTTGTGCTCTGGTGGTGTTAGTAAGATCTTCAGAAAGTGGGAGATTGTTGGAAAATTTTCCTCAATCTTACTAGAATGAAACACCTATAAGAGAAAATTTGGTGTGACATTCTTATTGTCTAGCTGACTAGCAGTTGTTTAACCCTATGGAATGCTCATGTCATCGAGACATTGTTGTTGTCTTGCTGACTAGTGTTATCGCTGTGACATTTCTATCTCTCTTTGCTTGGGGAGACTCTCTGGCCAAAAGGTTTGCTTCGGTATGATGTCTCACTGATAGCAGTAGTCTTACTAATACATCTAAATATGTTTATCGTCGGTATGATGTCTCAGTGATATGGTATGTCTCGTTGATACTGTTACACTCAGAGTCATTGGGGAGAGGCATAGAGGCTCTCTAAGAACTCTTGGTGACAAATGTAAGTCTCACCGATGGGTATGGATATATTGCTTCAGTGTGACCTCTTGGAAAAAGCAGTAGTCTCTCTGACTGCTCTGTGTTCGGTATGATGTCTTACCGATATTGGTAGTCTTTCCAATAGCATTACATGTGTTTTTTTTTTGTATGAAGTCTCAGTGACATGGTTGGTCTTGCTGACAGCTTTGCTCGATGAATATCAATGACATAAAGATCGATGAGACTTTTGGCGATAGGAGAACTCTTGCCGATTGAGCTTCACAAGATGTATTTGTGTTTGGTGTAACCTCTTGCCGAAGGTGATGACTCTGGCCAATATCGATAGTTGGGTATTGTGGCATTGGGGAGACATAGTTAGTGTCTCACCGACATGCGAATACTGTTGAATGTTTTGACCGATTGGAAGAGTGTCCTATGTGGTGTGTATTTGACCAATTAGAGAAGTAGAATGGGAACCATTGGAAGTTAGACTATTGTGTTCATTCTTGTGAGTAAGATCAACCATTCATGGACAACATGGATATACTCAGGAGTCGATGATGATATTTAATTGGATGAAGAATTCGATGGGTGATCAGTGTGAATTTAGTTTGAGAGTGTCTTGTAAATGAGATGTTTTGAACAAGGTTGATTTTGAATCTGCTGCTATAAATTGACATCAAACAGTGAAGCCTGTACTCTCTATGTAATTTTTTTACTGTAATACAAAGGGGTTTTTCTTGGTGTGGTGGATTTTTCTCCCATAAGGATTTTCCCACGTAAATCTGGTGTTCATCTATGTATGTTTATTTATTTGTTTCTATTATTTCTTTCAAGTGTATCTTAATTGGAATATAATTAAAAATTTGCATTCACCTATGCATTCTTCCTTGAGGTTTTGACGTTAGGAGAGTTTGTTTTGCAACTTAGCTTTCCTTACACAAGGGTTAGAAGAAGAATAAGTTTTATTGGGCTGCAGAAGCAGATAGAATTTTTGAATATCTAAAGACTAGAGTGGCACAACATCTTATTCTTACACTCCCTAACTTTGGCAAGGTGGTTACTATGGAATGTGATGCAATCAGGTCTGCTATAGGTATAGTTTTGAGTCAAGAGGGGAAACTGGTTGCCTTTTTCAGTGAGAAAATTAATAATTCCAAAAAGAAGTATTCCACATATGATCTTGAGCTCTATGCAATGGTAAAGTCACTCAAGAATGGAAACATTATATCTTACCAAAGGAGTTTGTGGGTTTTACGGATAATCATGCCTTAAGCTTTTTGAATACCCAAGACAAGTTGAATTCTTACACATTTACAATAAAGCATAAGAAAGGACAAGAAAATAAGGTTGCAGATGCCCTAAGTAGGAGATCTATTATGGTGCAAGAGATACAACTCCAAAGTATGGGGATAGATGCACTAAAAGGTATGTATCATGATGATGATGACTTCAAGGATGCATTTGTTGTTTGTAGTCAATTTAAAGATGTTTTTCACAATGAATACTCCAATTTTGTGTTACAATATGGTTTTCTATTCCAAGGGGCTCAGTTGTGTGTCCCTAAGTGTTTTATGAGGGAAAATTTGATAAGGGAGAAACATTTCAGTAGTTTGAGTGGACACTTTGGGTTTGATAAAACTTTGGATCAAGTTAAGAGGTTTTATTACTAGCCTAGGATGCATGTGCATGTTAAGAATTTTGTAGAGAGTTGTGGAATATGTCAAAGGGCCAAAGGATCAAGTTCTAATGTAGGGCTTTACCATCCATTTCCTATACCTAACTGTCGATGGGAGTTAATCAGCATGGACTTTGTGTTGGGTCTGCCTAAGACACAAAGGGGGTATGCTAGTATTTATGTTTTTGTAGATAGGTTTAGCAATATGGCCCATTTCATTGCTTGTAGGAGTAAAAATGATGCATCTCACATAGCTATTTTATTTTTCAAGGATATTGTAAGGATCCATTGACTCCCTCTAACCATTATGTTTGATAGAGACTCAAAATTCATAGGTCACTTTTGGAGGACCTTGTGGAAAAATTTAGGAAGCAATCTACGATTTAGTTTAGCCTGCCATCCATGAACAGATGGGAAAATTGAGGTTGTAAATAGGTCACTTGGGAATTTTTTAAGATGTCTTACAAAGGAACATGGTTAGTCATGGGATCTCATACTTCCTTAGGAAGAATATGCATACAATGATTTTATCAACTGGAGCATAGGAAGGAGTCCATTTGAGGTGGTCTATGGGATGAGTCCAAGAGGAATATATGAACTCAGGGATCTTAAAGATATGGAGAAAAGGAGTGCAGCAAGGGAGGACTTTTCCATAGCTATGAAGTACATACATGAACGGGTCAAGGAGAATCTAAAGAAGAGTGTGGAGAAGTATAAGAAGAATGCAGATTGGAAAAGGAAGGATGCTTAGTTCAAGGTTGGGGACATGGTGCTTACACATCTTAGAAAAGATAAGTTTCCTAAAGGAAAATATACCAAGTTGATGATGAAAAAGATTGGTCCTAGCAGGATAGTGCACAAATTTAGACAAAATGCTTATGAGATAGAACTCCCACTTGGAGTTGCTATCTCACCCATATTTAATATTGTTGATCTTTAGTCTTTTAAGGGTATTGTGGATGCAAGTGATGTTGCAGGTGTTTCAGGAGTTGAAGATGATGAGTGGGTCAAAGACCTACCTCCTCGCCAACCAATGAAGCTTGAAAGTATATTGGATACAAGGGAGATCAAGATGACTAGGAAGAAAGTGTATAATGAATACTTGGTCAAATTGCATGGCCTACCAAATAATGATGCTCAATGGATGATAGAGGAGGATATAAAACAACATGGGGTTTTTGTTCAAGAGCTCATTTTATTAGGAGGATGAAATATTTTCCACCTCGGTTGTATGGTGCAAGAGTACCTTGGTAACAGAGTCTAGGAGAAATTTAGAGAGTCTTGTTTTTTGGATTTTGTTCTAGTGTGATGTAAATAAAGCCTATTAGACCAATTTAAATGCAATAAGTGTCATATAGGGTCTTGGAGGTGTTTTGTCAAATGTTGTCAACAATAATGGAAAAGTTGTACAAGTTGTTTAGCAACTTTGTCCTTTTGTTAAATTGGTAGTTGAAGGTGAACAGTCACCCCATTCAAAATTAAGTTGGGGACCATTGGATTTGATGGAAAAAATGTTTAAATCCTCTTACATATTTGAGGCATGGTTTTTGAAGGACTTTCTAGTGAATGAGAAAACTTTACTCTATTTTTGGTATAATTTTTTGTATTTCCTGAACTTCTTATGCTCAGTACAGTTCCATACATGAGCTTTAACACTTAAAATCTATGTGAATGGTTAGAAATTTGTTTTAGCTTTCATTTGAATCCTTTATTGTAGATTTTCTTCAAGTTTTGAGGGAGAAAAAATCATTTTTCTATAGGTTGCTATGTGATCAAGGGTCTCAAGGGTTTGGAGTGAAAACCATAAAAAATTAGGTCATTCCAAAATAGGAAAATTCTATAAATTGGTGGAATGGACCTTTTAGGAGTTATTTTCATGTTTGTTTTAGTTGTAGGGCAGGGTGAAGATGGTTGCACCAGATTTGCTCGAGCCCTATCCTAACATCTTCATGTGTTAGGCTAGGTTATATAGGGATTTGGTAGGATCAACAGGTTTTTGTGTAGTTTTGATAATAAAAAAATGGTGGTTTCTGACCCTATGTGACTAGAGGAGATTGAAGAAGGATATTTTTTGGGTTTAGGATTTGAAACTAGGATACTTCTTTTGTAGGTCATTTTTGAGAAGAATGTTCCAAAAAAACTTGGGGAATCAATTCTATATATTGAATAATAATGTAATGGGTGTCTAAAAGTATAAATTTCGTGTCTTTTTCAGACCTAAGTCTCTAAAATATATAGAAAGAAAAGGTTGAGTGAACACCTACTAGCAAGGTGGTCAGTTTGTGAAGGAACTACCCCTTAAGAATGGTTGCAGACTTGAAAACCCTACTGGTTTGATTTGTTTAAGAATAATTCACCTTGCCTTACATCATCCCCATAATGAATTCCATTAATAATTTTTCCAAATTTTGTATTGGAATGCCTAATATTTGTAAGAGGCTTGGAGTCTTTATTATTTTCCTTTTTTTTTTGGCATATCAATCATTCTACTTCATTTTTTTGGATATTCACTTTAATACCTTCCCAAAAGAAATTCTTCTTTATAAGATGATAGGTATGAGTTCAAATATTCTATATTATCTTTTTAGACCAAAAAAATCAGTCATCTTAGGGTTCATATTAACACCTTTAAGAGACACCAAATGTCTTGAGTATTCTACGTGTTTTACCCTAAAGAGACATTTAGATTATTTTACATAAATTTTATTTTCCTCCAATTTATTAATAATGGGAATATAAAACTTATCTTTATAGTGATTGTGTTTAGCTTCTTGTAATGTGATTACATTCTCCATGGACCATCCTTTTTGTTAATAATAAGCATAAGGGATAATTAGGAACTTTTTTGGCATGAAAAATGCTTTTTAGTATTAAATTAGTGTCATTATTAAATGGTTTCCAATTAGAGGTAAAAAAAATATATTCTTGAAATACTTGTTGGTGTTGTTGAATAATCTCTCAATTTTTTGTTGATTTTGAGTTATCATATCATGTGCTTCTATAAAATTTAATTGTTCCCCTATATTATATGAACCTTTCTTGAATAATTTATCCATCTTATGGGAGCTAATGATTTCACATGTGGTGATTTAATTCCCAAAGTTTCATACTTTTTTTCATGTATCCTAAAAGACATGGATATATCTTGAAAATTGAAAGACATTGTTCCTAATTGTTAAGATATTGCATACCCAAAACTACATCCACTCCACCAAGAGGTATCTAAGTTTTTTAAAATCTAGGTTATAGTTTCCCATTGAGAGTTTCATATGATGGCATTTACCACCACAAGGTAGTTGTTTCCCATGAGCTATCATGACTTAAAAATTAGATAATAAATTAAAAAAATATTTGAGCTCATTAGCTAATCTTCTATCAATAAATTTATGTGTACTTATATTATCTATTAACACTTTCACATTTTTTTTTATATTACCAATGAATTTGAGTGTTTGTGTTGTATTTTTCTATTCAGGGTATGTGCAGGATCATGATGGGCCAAAACTGGCAATATGATGGCTATGTGGCTAACAACTTCTTTTTTACCCAAAATTGATGAAACGAAAAGGGTTTTTAAAATAGATTCTTAGCTTTCCACCAATATAATTATGCTTTACTTTGAATTTAATAAGTAATTATTCTTCATTTTCTATTCGAATTACGACTAAAGTCCTGATTGATAAGCTAATTGCAAAAAATCTATATATTTTAAACAATATCACATTTTTTGAATAAAAAATATGTGTCTCGTTCTATGCTTTGCATACTATAGGATTAAAAAAAAAAATGAACTTCATTAAGTTTTGACCAAGTTAAGGTGGTCAGACATACGATTTTTTATATTTTTAAAAGTTGTAATAAAAATTCATAATTAATTCTTTGTAACTTCAAAAATACAAAGAATATGCATCACATCAAGAAATGAGTCCTCTACTCTTATATATAAAATATTATAAATATTATCATTTTATTGTATAGTGGTTAGACGCATTAACTCCACTTTGTATTTTTTTCCTAAAATTTAAGTACTCCATTAAAATTTTCAAATTTTCAAATTAAATTATTTTGTTTTAAACAAAACCTAGTAGTTTAGAAACTATATTCAATTTGCTACATTCTATTGTTACATATTTTAAAATATATATAGATAACTTATTCAAATTTTTATGTCAAGTTGCTAACTCTTTTTTTTTTGAATTTTTTGCCACTTAAGGGCCTATTTTTTCCATGATGATCCTACACATACCCTTCAATGAATTTAGGGAGATAGTAATGCTTTATTTTTCCTTGGAATCCTCATTCTTAAGTTGTATGTTTAGTTCTTTTGTAGGTACATATTCCTCTTCTTTAACATTATTCTTTTTCTCACTACTAGAATAGCTATGAATCCTCTATTAGATGCACATGACAACTAAGAAGGTGGGTGAATTAGTTGTATATTTTTAACATCAGAAACACTCATTAACATTTAGATATGCATTAGTTCTTAAATTCTTATCCACTATTAAACCCTTAACAACATTAATAGAATGTAAATGTATCTAAAGTAGTAATGCAAACACATCAAACCCATAAGAACACTAGATTTACATGGAAAACTGAAGAAGGGAAAAATGACAGTGGGAACTAGCTCACTAATATATGAATTTCAACATTGAATAAAACAAGGCTCACTACCAAGGGCTCACTTCCTATAAAGATAAAGAAAGGATCACCATCGATGGCTCACTCCTAAAGGACTCACTATCTAAAAGAAAGAAAAAAGAAGGGATGTCTAAATACAAATTTGAATTGCTAACGATGGATATCTCATATGATGAAGGTATAGTTCCACTGATGCACAAACAACTCATCAAATAGTCTAAAATGTAGACACCTTTTGTTGACTACATTAGGAAGTCATAAGCATTAATACTCACACTTATATCAACAAACTTGATCATTTTCACATATTTTGCATCACACACTCTTTCTACAATGAAAAAAATGATTCTCCTTGTATTTATACCCTTCATGACCTAAAACAATCTTAATTAGGTTGGCCTTAATGAAACATATACACCTCTATCATGCAACTTCAAATACATCTACACAAAATACTTCCACAATATAAATAAGTGAATCCCAACCATACCACTACTTGAGTAGGACCTAAATCTACACAAACATGCTTCTCAACATTTCCTCAATCAAAAATTATCTTTTGCAATTAGTGATAGCATGCTAGGTTGACCAAATCTGCACTAACACTAACAAGTGACTCCAAAGAAACCTCTCAAGATTTGGAAAGATCTCATGGACCACACAACAACATCCAAAGAAATTGTTACAACATCTTAGAATATTCCAGCATCATTAGAATATTTTTCACAACTACTACAACCACCTGAAACTCAAGAACATCTTCATTTTGTGCAACCATACATACTGGCACAAACACCCAACACATCAGACAGTCTTGCAGAATAACTAAAAACATAAAACTTCAAGGGAAGGTAGATAAAAACATTATAATAACATTCTCAAATCTACAACATCAAAAATTTCACTACAAAGAAATGTAGAGAAATCTCATTTCTCCTAGACATCTTGTTTCACTAGAGAAACACACTATCAAACACATCTTCCATGGTAGAATGATCTAGAATTTGAAACTCTAGATATAAAACCTCTGAACAACTCTCATCATCAAGTCTAAAATTCATGGGCATTTTTTCAACCATGAAGAAAAGTAGAGAAAAAAATGAATACTACTTTGTCATATTGAACTTCCGGAGTTTATTCAAATTTTCTCAAAAGCACTTGGAAACCAAGTGAAATAACTTCATCAAAAACATTGCTAAAATCTCTACAACACATCCACGACATCTACAACATTAAAATTCTTTCCAATTACAATAATATCCTCAAACATAAGTTAGAATAACAACCTCTGCAACTATAAATTGAAGACATCAATGACAAGACCAACAACATTGTGTTGGCATCAATACCAATAAATCTAAACTTCCAAAAACTTCAACAAATCCAATGAAAATTGTTAGCATCATCAATTCTAACAACCCAACAATCTCTTAAAGTAGTTGACATCAATGAAAACACCCAAGCAACTCACAAATAACTCTAACATCTCCATACTTCCAACAATCTCCCCCTTTATCATTGATTGCAACACTTGCTTTTTGAAAAACCATGAATAAAAAAGGCAACCAATAACTATCAGACTCAAAGAACACTGAGAGGGGGGAGTGAATAATTGCTTAGAAATATTTAAATTGAAATCCAAATCTTAAACCATTTACAACATTTAAACAAAAGTAAAGATGCAAGCACATGAAGGAAACAATCAAAACACCATAACACCAATATTTTTACGTGGAAACCCTATTAGGGGAAAAACCATTGTGGAGGTTAATCCAAAATTTATACTCTACTAAAGTATGATAAAAAAGGGGAATGCACATGCATTTAGGCACAATTCCTAGAGATAACTACTCAGAATTAGCAAGGCTCACTGCCTTACAACATAATTGGATTACAAAGAAGAGTTGAAATGAGAAAGTAGCATCTACAAATGCCTGGTTTTAGTTTCGGTGAGGCTCATAGATTAGATTATGGACCTTTTGTCTAATTTTTCACTTCGCTCTACTCTTCCTTAGTTCACTTCACAACAATCCTCTTCTACAAAAGTGAAACTATTCCAAATCGCTCAACAACCCTTCTTACATTTGTAATATACTTCACACACTCACCTTCACTCACTTATAATGAATTAACTGATCTCTTATATATATCCGCTATCAAAGATTTAGTCGCTTCATGTTGGCTTCAACAGAATAAAAATATTTTACAATAGTCAGCCCAATCCACATTTAATATTTGATGTGTACCCATCAAATTCAACCACAACATAGCTAGGACCCAAAACAAAATCTTCAAGAATAAGATACCTTAATTAATTATACCTTGAATATCTGTGACATGCCATATTCACTAAGTCAACCACCATGAGCTAATAAATAGAAAATCATCCTATTGGATCTCCTAACTTATACACCGATTAATGTGACATCACAAAACTTAACAATAAGATAATATAGATACTTAACAACCTTCCTCGGGATCAACATCTCAAAATGATAATCTGGTGAAGCATTAAGATCGACATACTAACCGGATACTCTGTTCTTTATTCTCTCTTCTGATAATACTTTGTTCTTGACTCTGCCTGTCGATATGAACAAATCCTGATCTGCAGACCATAATAATGACTTATATTTCCATCAATGACAACACTAGAATCCATATGCCTATAGTAACAATACTACAATAAGCAGTGTTACCCCTAACAAGGACAACTCTTCTCCTACAATACCAACAACACCTACTTTCTAGATCACTCTCCTTTTCTCCTCAGACAACACTTTCCCATACTCTCTCCCTCTATGGCCTTCAAACCATATTCACTTATGCACAATGGGTTTTCAACAATTTTACCATTTTCTCCATGATTTTCAAATTATTTATCCCCCTTACTCTTCACAATGGTTTTTCAAACATCTCTCTCCCCCTTTGACATCAATGGAAAATGACCATAAAATCATCCAACTCTTTTTCTGTCCCTATTTGACAACATTCAAAGGGAAACACCTCCATACACCACTTACAATACAAGTAGGCAACTACATTCACTCTTTTGCACTATCTTTCTGCATACTCAGTTTCCTACACACTCCCCCTTAGGAGCACACAATATGCTTCATAAAATTTCAAAAATAGAAACCACTATTACCTACTCCCCTTGAGAGATATCCTTCAACATCAGCCCAGGGCCAATAATGTATCTTGAAAAGCTTCTCAGAAAGTTGCACACATTTATGTTGGCATATAGTTTGCATTGATGTCAAAAATGGAAATCATGCAAGTGAGATTGTTGGCATGATGAAAGAGGATCAAAGGTGATATTGAACTAATCCTACAAGTGAGATGTTAGCATTAATGAAAAGTTTCATTGATGTCAAGGAGAGATAAGGTTTGTAGTGAATTTGGTTCTAGAAGCATTGGTACAAGTTGTTGTTGAAAGGAGCATGCATTTGCATATGCTACAATATTATTATGTAATATTTACATATTGTTGTAGATGGCTCTTCTAGAAGAAAGAGGTGAAATAGGCTACAGATTGGATATATGTTGTTTGAGAGATTTCCAGAATTGTGCTTTGTAGATTAGAAGTTGAAGGATGTACTCAGATTGGAATTTTTTCTTCTCTTAGGTGATGTTAGGTTTTATTGGTTACACCCTAGGTTTTTACAGTCATGGTGCTAATAAAAATTCCTAATTCATCGTTGACTATATATCGGTGGTTGTAGGTCAGATAAGTTACAACTTATATCCTTTAAGTCATTCGGTGACTGGACCCTCTACATAGCACTCAAAGGTTACATTTTCATGTCACTATTGAGGAGACAAAACCTTATTGGAGTAAGTTACCATGAGGTACCCTCGACATAATGAAGTTCCTTTGATGTAGATGGTGCACGTTCAAAGGTTACACATTCAACATCCATCGAGGTGACTATATTATATCGGGATGAGCTATTTTAAATTACCCTCAAAGTTGTGAAGTCCCTTTGATGTATGTCAGTATTTAGACATCATCATGCCTTGCATCAAGGTGATAGGAAAATTTCAAAATGAGTTCCTCAAGTGTCCCTTCAAAGGAGTGACAAAGTGCTATTGAAATGATAGTTATATTTTGGAGAGACATCTCCTTGTGTCCCATCGATACAACGATGGTGGTTAGTGAAGATGACATGGTTGACAGGTGTTAGTAGTTGATTGCATTGACTAGGGTGGAGCTGTAGTGGAAGGTGTAAATGCAAAGATTGAGGTATGGTAGGTTGGAGACTGTAACCCCACAAAGGATAGGTGAAGAAGTGTGTGGTATGGTGGTAAGAATTGAAAGCCTGCAACAATCAATAAAGTAGTCTAGAAATATGGTGGTAAGAACCACAGCCTGTAACAATCAATTCAAGTGTTTGGCAATAGGGTGATTCAGGGCCTACAAGCTGACAACATATTAGGAGGAATGCCCATAGTATGGGATTTTCTTGCAAGCACTATAGTAGTCATTTGGAAGGGACCGTTGAAAAGTGACTTCAGTGGTATTGTAATGATGGATCGATGGTGGATACATATCGATGAGAGAATTCCATTTAAGAGAGAGGTATCTTGGAGTCCCTTCGACACTTTGATGGTGGGTCCAACAAACATGTGACATAGAATTAGGTGATGAAAAGGGAGGATAGGTGGCACTATGTTTCTAGTCGGTGAAGCTTTTGTGGGCACATTATTTTAGCTGGCAGTACAGTGGGCAAGGGTAGAGATTGATTGATGGTTATTGTGTTGCAAGTATAAGTAAGTTTGGTGGTGTTGTCATTGATGTAAACATAGTTTAGCATGTTGTAGATTGTACATGTGTAGTTGAGATTCTTTTGTGATGTTGTGAGTACATGGAGCTATCTTTATGATGTTGCAAATGTGTTGAAATGACAAGTTTCCAAGTTATTTTGAGAAAATTAATAAAGAAAGAAGTCAAAGTTATGAGTGTGTTAAAACTATGCTCCAATATGTGCTCCATATTTCTCTTGTATTGATCCTATGCTTGTGCAGATCTAAAGGTTTTCTAATGGTGATCTAGAGGTGATATTTCTTGAGTTTTGGCTTCTAGTTTGATGGGATGTGAAAGTTACATTCACTGGTGTGTGAACTGGGAGAAATGTTTCTGCTCCACAATCCTCCCTTGTTCTATTTCAGATCTTGAAGATCTTAAATTTGTCTTATAATGGAGTTCTTTGGGTACATGCAAAGAAGTTTTTGGTTTGGTGATTCCAAAGTCAAGTTTTAGAGTTGTTGTATGTGTTTGCACAATCTATATGGACTAGCAGAAGGAGTTCGATGTTCGAAGATTGTTGCACTTGCTGAGGATGTATCTGAAGGAACTTGAGATGTGTTCTTTTGCATAATCAAGCATTTTGCATCATCCACATGCTATCTTCTTTTTGGGAAGCATGTACATCAATGTTCATTTTTGTTTTCATTAGGTTTGGACAACCTGGTGTTTACACTTCATATGAAGAATAAAATTAATTTAAGGAATCATGTGTTTGATTCAAGAAATTTTCTTTTGGTCTTGGATAAATGTTTTATTGGTCCACTCTCATTCTTTTCCACCGTGGGAATGTTGAGTTTCCAACCTAATTTGAATTTATGAAATGAGGCATATGTGGCTGACCTTTGAGAAAGTTTCTAAGGTTGAAGATGGTATAAATGCAAGTTGAATTGTGAAGAATTGGATTGTGATGAAAAGTGACAAAGTAAGCCACAAATCAAAAGAGAAAAAGTGTGTGAAAGTGAGTTGAGGAAACAGTACTTCATTGTGTTAGATTCTTGAAGGTAGTGAGTTGAAGGTTTCTATAATCTTCTAATCAAGGTTGTGGATGTGTAAACTATTGTGGTGGATCTTTTATTCTTTTTTGTATTAGTAGGTAGTGAGCCTCCCTATTGGATAGTGAATCATTTCTATAGAAAGTGAGTTTTTTTATTTGGATAGGGAGCCCTTGGTAGTGAGCCTCTGTATTTTGTTTTTCTATCTCTTTATATTGTAAGTTAATCCTAACCATGGTTTTTCCCTCATTGGGTTTTTTATGTAAAAATATGGTGTTCATTATGTTGATTTTACTTTCTTTCATGTGTGTTTCATGTTCATACTTAATAATAGAATAGTGTGGTTGTGGAACTAATAAGTGTTGAAGTTTTAAGTTTGAATTTTTGTGACAACTGATTCACCCCCCTCTCAGTTGTCCTACACCTTTAAAAATTGGTATCATATATTTGGTTCCTTCATGTAGAGCTTAACCGCTTCAGGAAGATCTGATGGCACATATGTTGGTGATCCATATGTTCAATGGATTTGAGTATAGTGAATGGAAAGTGAAAATCAGAGGATATATTATTCTCTTGGTTACAATACCTAGAAGGCTATTGAGACGAAGTATGTTGCTCTAAGGAATGGTTCTACTATTGCAGATGAGGTTTCTCCTTATGAGGAGAATGAGAGAGTGAGGTATGCTATTTAGAATGCTTTATCTAAAACTGAGTTAACTAAGGTTCTTTCTTTAGATACTACTTATGAAGTATGGAAGAAGTTGGAAGAACTGTATGAAGGAAATGAAAGAGTAAAGTTCACAAAGAAGTGCATGGAAAAGTACATATATGAGAATCTAAAAATGGAAGAAGGTGAAGAGTTCACAATCTATTTCTAGAGGGTTGAGATGACAACAAATGAAGTTAAGAATCAAAGGAGGAAACTAACCAATGAAGATATAGTTGAGAAGATCCTAATCACCCTACCAAATTGTTATAGTGATAAGATCTTAGTTATTGAAGAAATGTATGATCCTAAGAAGTATACTAAAGAACAATTATTTGACAGCTTGCAAGCATTTGAGATGAGAAAGTTTAGGGAAGAAGAAAATAAAGAAACAAAATTTAAGGCAATGAAGATTGAAGATGATCCAGAGAGTGATGGTTCTGATGAGTTGGAAGTGAATTTCACCAGAAAGTTGAAGAAAGATACTGTAAAAGAATAGAGTTATGTTTCCCTTTAAACGTTTCAATTGTGGTAATATTGGTCATTATGCCTTAAGATGTCCAGATAGAGTTGCACATAAGAAGAACAAGGATTATAAAGATAAAGATAAAAAGGATAAGAAAGCTCAGATGATGAATCTGATTATGAGGGTGATGATAGTGAATGCTTATTTTTTAGCTTTGGAGAATACATTTGTCTACTAACCCTTGAAAATGTGTAAGGAAGAATGCTCCAGAGAATAAAAAAACAAGATTTAAGGCACTTTGGTCACCAAATTTCATGCAAGACATGATCAAGACTACTGGGTGATTGAAAGTGGATGTTCTAATTACATGACCAAAGATAAGAATAAGTTCACTAAACCTGAAAAGTATGATGGTAGTTTGGTCATGTTTTGTGATGATTCAAGAGCTAAGATTTGTGGGAAAGGTACAATTAGTTTTGATGGAGTACAGATCATTGATGATGTATATTATGTAAGGGGTTTGAGTCATAACCTTTTGAGTGTTGGACAAATTTGCAGCAATGGTTTTAAACTTGTGTTTTAGAATAATACCTATGAAATCAAAAAAGGATATAGAGATATGGTTGCTTCTAGAAGGAGAACTCATCGAAACATCTATCAACTTAAGGGAGTTGATGGTCAATGCCTTGCATCCCAAGTCAGTGAAAGTTGGTTATGGCACTAGAGGATGGGATAAGTAAACTTTGATAATTTGGTCAAAAACAATTCAAGAGATGTTGTTCAAGGTCTACCTAGAATCACAAAGCCTCCTAATACTATTTGCAAAAGTTGTTAGTTGGGGAAATAGATAAGATGCAATTTTAAGATAAAAGAGCAATCTACTACTAGAATGCTAGAATTAATTCATAGTGACCTCTATGGTCTTACTACAAAAGGAAGTTTGAATGGTGAAAGGTATTTCATGCTCCTTATTGATGATTATTCTTGAATGACATGGGATACTTTTCTTAGAGAGAAGACTTGGGCTATGGATAGGTTTAAATTGTTCAAAACAATAGTGGAAAATGAAGTGAATTTGAGGATCAAATATTTGAGATCTAAAAAAGGTGGAGAATTCACTTCTAGTGATTTTAATAGATTTTGTGAGGACCATAGCATAAAGAGAAATTTTTCTGCTCTGAGAATTCCTCAATAGAATGGGGTAGTTGAAAGGAAAAATAGGATAGTATATGAAGATGCAAGAACCATGATGAAAGAATCAAATGTACCAGATGTGTACTAGAGAGAGACAATACAAATTGTTGTTTAAGTTCTTAATAGAGTTTAGATTAGAGTCATCAACACAAAGACTCCTTTGAGTTATGGACTGGTAAGACTCCTACTGTGAAGTAATTCAAGGTATTTGGAAGCAGATGTTATATTAAAAGAGATGATGAAAATCTTGGAAAGTTTGGTGCTACATGTGATGAAGGAATTTTTCTTGGGTACTCCACTACCAACAAAGCATATAGATGCTTCAATAAAAGATTGAGGAAGATTGTTAAAAGTGCTAATGTGAGAGTTGATGAAGACATGCACAGACCTATTGAGATAAGTGAAGTTTAACCTGATGATCCTTTATGTGGACAAGTACCTGAAGAGAATAAGGATAAGGAAGAAGAAGAGGAAGAAGAATAGGCTAAAGAAGAACAAGAAAATGAACTGGAACCTACTATTAATACACCTAAGTATGTGCACAAGAATCATCCAAAGGAACAGATAATTGGAGATTAGAATGAAGGTGTGAGGAGAAGAATTAAAGTAGTAACTGAGGTAAATCTATGACTCTAAAATTGAACCTAATTTTATGAGTGAAGCATGTGAAGAAGAAAGTTGGATGAAAGCTATAAAAGAAGAGTTGCAGAAAATAGAAAAGAATCAAATATTGGAATTAGTTCCTAGACCTATGAATAAGAATGTAATTGGTTCAAAATGGGTGTTCTAGAACAATTTGAATAAAAATGGTGAAGTTATAAGGAATAAATCAAGACTAGTATGCAAAGGATACTCACAAAATGAAGGAATAGACTTTGAAGAAACATTTACCCCTATGGCTAGAATGGAATCTATTAGAATGTTTTTGGCATTTTCTCCCCACAAGGATATCAAAGTATATCAAATGGATGTTAAATCAGTATTTTTGAATGGTGAATTGGAGGAAGAAGTATACATGGAACAACTTAAAGGATTTCACTTATATGGAAAACTAGATATGGCTTGTAAGTTGAAGAAGGCATTGTATGGATTGAAGAAAGCTCCTAGAGCTTGGTATGCAAGACTGGATAGATACCTGACAAAGCAAGGATTCATCAAAGGCTCTATTGATAACAATATTTACTTCAAAGTGCAAGGTAACAAAATGTTGATAGTGGTAGTATATGCTGATGATATCATCTTCAGTGCAAATGAAGGCATGTGTAAAATATTTATAGAAGAAATGGAAAAATAATTTAAAATGTCTATGATTGGTGAATTGAATTTCTTTCTTGGTCTTCAAGTAGATCAAACTAATAGGGGGATATTCATTTCACAATCAAAGTATGTGAAAGAGTTGTTGAAGAAGTTTGGAATGGATGATTCCAAATTGGTTAGTACTCCTATGCTAATCGAATGTAAGCTGAGAAAAGATGTCACAAACCCTATTTTTATGCTTCGTATTCTACAATGTTTGATTAAATTAATTTGTGTTGAAAAAAAAGTAAAATAAAATAAAGAGGGATTTAATTAAAATTTCATAAAGATTTTATTTATTCCAAATAAATGATAATACTTGGTTAATTTAGAATAATTATTTTTATTCCCAATTGAATGAACTTTCTTTATTAATTATTTGGAGTAAATATTTAATTGACAACTGAATAATATTTCTTTATTTTCTTACGAAGGATAAATATTTTTGTTGCAAATTAAAAATGGCCTTTTCTCCCTATTTACTGTGAATAGTTATGAATAATTATGTAGTTGCAATTAAAATATAATTCTTTACTATTATTTATCAAAGATAAATGTCGTAAATGAAAATAAATTATATTTTTTATTTTAAACATTAGGTATTGGACTTGCTAAATGAAATATTTAAATAGAGGGAAAACATTAATGCAAACAAAATTTTAGTTTTCTTGAACTTTCTTTTCTCGGAAAAACAAGAACTGAAAATGGGTTCCGAAGAGAAGATTTTTGGGAGTACAAGTACAGTAAAATATGAATGGAGGAAATTCAAAAACAAATTGCATGTAACCATTTTTGTTTGGGAAGAAGGTCAGTTCTTTAGTGAATGGATGGAATAGGGGATGGATGAAAAATTTTGAACAATGGAAGTTAACAGACATTATGCAAGAAAACTGGGGAAATGATTAGCTGTGTTGAGGAATGGGTCCCAGAACCACTTCATCCACCCATTACAAAGGAGATGGGATATGAACCTCCTATTTTAGATAGATGTTCATCTTGATTGTGAGGCTCGAATTTCACAGTTTTTGTGACTCCAAATTCAAATCTCTATTTGTATGGTCTTTTAACTATGACCACTATAATTCCAACATTTTTGCAAGCGGGGTAATCTAATTATTGTGTGAGTTTTTCTATTCTCAATGATACCTTTATACCATTTTCTAGGCATATCATAATCTGAGAAAAATGTCAGAATATTATATCTTTTGATGGTGAAAATCTTCCTCTTTATCTTCAAATCTCCAGAATTAGATGAATGATACATTGATAAAGAGATGAAAATATAGGGATGGGACCATTGCCTTAGAAAGCTACTATTTCCATTGCTTCTTGTGACTGGTACATTGATATTGTGCAATAAATTCTAGACACATGTGCTTAATATTCCTCATATTTTTATGACTATAGGAATTTTTCAATAAACAACTATAGTTATCTCTAAGAAGATAAAAATATATCCAAGTTTAGGATGTTTTTCTCTATATGTGTTTATTTACCCTGTTCCAAGTTGTGCACCCTAGCTTAGGCAACAAGGATGTTGTCAAGGGTCATGGGTTTTTGACTTACTCCTACCATTTGCTTATGCTTGGAAGGTCCTTAGCCTTTTCAACAATCTATTTTATACATATCTTGCAATCATTACATTTCAGGTATGTGTAGGATCATGATGGGCCAAAAAGTGGTAATATGATGGGTATGTGGCTGATGACCTTTTTTTTACCCAAAATTGATGAAATGAAAAGGGTTTTTAAAGGAGATTCCTTTCCACCAATATAAATTATTCTTTACTTTGAATTTAATAAGTAATTATTATTCATTTTCTATTCAAATTATGACTAATGTCCTGATTGATAGGTGAATGAAAAACATCTATAGCTTTCAAAACAAGATCACATTTTTTGAATCGAAAACATTTTCACATACTATAGGATTTAAAAAGAAAAATTAAATTTCATGAAGTTTTGACCAAGTTAAGGTGGTCGACATACAATTTTTTATATTTTTAAAAATTTGTAATAAAAATTTCATAATTAATTATTTACTTGGAAAAAAATTAGAAAAAAATATGCATAAGATCTGGGCATGAGTCTTCTAATTATATATAAAATATTATCATTTTATTGTGGTTAGGGTGGTGAGACAAACACCTACTTCTTATTTTTTTCCTAAATTTAAGTACCAATCGCATTGAAATTTCAAATTTTCACCAAATAATTTAAAAAAAAAAAAAAAAAACTAGTAGTTTAGAAACTAAATTCAATTTTCTACAAATTATATTCTTACATATTTTTTAAATAATATAGATAACTTATATATTTTTTTACATCAAGTTGCCTAACTCTGATTTTTCTAAATTTTTTGCCACTTAAGGGCCTATTTTTTCCATGATGATCCTGCACATACCCTTCCATGAGATGTCATTTGTTTAAGGAATTTTTCCAAATAGTTCAGAAGCCTTGTTGTACTTCCACTTTTTTCACACATATAAAAAAAGGTGCTTGCAACTTTAACATTTGTAGAAAAATACCCCTTTCATTATGCTATTGCTAGCCTACTTTTTTTTAGATTGTTTCATTTAGCATCACCAGTATTCTCGTCAAGATTGTTGTCCCTATTTAAAATGATGGAAATGGCTGATAACTCTCCATCAATTTCTCCAACATAGGAAAATTTTATTGTCTTTGTCTTAGGTACTTTTTCCTTATTTAATCAGCATGGTTAGACTTGACTTGAGTAGGGTCGAGAAAGTTTCCTATAGATTTGCCTCTAATTGGTTGTATACCTGCCAATGGCTCTAGCTTTTATTTTTGTTGAGTTAATTATTCTATAAATCCCTTGTTAAAAATGAAAATATAAATTCTCAAATCTACAACGGAATATGAAATGCAATGTATTTAGTTTGTCAAGCAAGTAAGATAGTTAGAATAAAATGATAAAGGTTGTGCCAAATCAGAGAGGAGGAAAAATCAGATTAGGTAACCAAGCATATTGAATATGTTTCACCAAGTAGTCCCTCAAATTGTGTTAGTGTTAGAGTTTAGTGAAAGTAGTTACCTAGACTGAATCTCCTTCTAGAAAATCTTGTATTCTTATTTTCTAAGTTCTTTGGAAAGCAATGATAATATTAATTATTTATTATTTGTGTAACATTTAACCTTATTGATGAAGACTATCATGTAATGAAACCTACTTATTTAGTCATATTTAGACTGGTAGTTAAACATTTGGCAAGTACCTAGTAGTATCAGCATGTAAATACATATAGTTGGTAGCATGCTAACTTACTATAGTTTTTATGAGAATATCACTACAATAGTTACAAAAAAAATTTAATGGGTATTTATTACCATCTCTCGATTTGATAAGATTAAGTTTTTAGGAAGTTAGTTTTTGACACCAATTACATGTAATGAATTTATTTGATGATCAAGTTGCTACCAATCTAGCTTTAGTAATCACATTGTTAAAATTATTGGTTTATTACTATCTTTTCATGAACAAATTAAGTTGGTATCTTGAGTCATTGATTTGGCATGCTATCATAGTTACTTGGTTATCAAATTTTTATATGCATACAAGTGATATTTACTTAAAGGATATCAACATGTTCAACTATTTAATGGATAAATTGATTATATGCAAGGATGAAACTATGTTTCATAATTGATTATTTATCACACCAAATGAGCAAATTTTGTAGCTTATGAACTCCTATTAGACTTACCTTAATTTTTCCTAGCAAGTTTATATACTTGTTATATTGAAAACCACTGCATCTTTAATGATAATCCAAATTCAGAGTAGCTCATTCTTTATAGTTAATATTTTATAATTACTTTCATAAGAATGTATACTTATATATATATTCACTAGCTTATATATGTATTTTTATACATACATGAACTATACCTTAGAACTTAACTCTTTTATAGTATTATTTTCTTATTAATAAAACCTCTATGAATCATTGAGTTTAGATGTAAACATTCTTGATATAAATGTATATGCATGTGTGCATTCTAGCAGGCCTAGGAATACTTTCATGAAGCCTTATGTGATTGACATATAGCATTCAATGTACTTGTATGGTATATGAGAGGTCATTAGAGGTAAAATTGTCTTACTTTTAAATAATTGGGAGTGATTCATGATAGTGTTGGCATTACCTTACTTCCATATGCAAGGAAGAGGCATTGGTGAAACTTGAAAATGTTTCTTGTAGATTTATGTGACTTGTAAATGAACTTAAATATGATCCTTGTGTTATATCTAAATATGTAATGGATGGTCATGTCAAATGAGATGGTATGACCATTTCCCATGAGGCATCTTTTAACCATTGAAAATTTGTAGCCAATAAGGTTCGGCCAAGGAGGCACTTTTTCGAGTGGTTTTTCATCCCTTTTCCACTCATGAAATTATTGTGTTATGGTTCTTTTGTGCATGCATTGATGATATTGTTGTTCCCTTAATTTGTATTACAATATTTGAATTTATGTTCTCTATATATCTTTGTATAAGCCTTTATGGCTAGTTTTCGTAAATGCATAGCCTTGTGTTGATATACATATTAACTCATTTATGTATGAAGTTCCTTTGAAATAGTAATGAAGTAATTTATATGTACTGAGTATCTTTAATGAACTTTCCTTCGAGCAATTATGGATATACATGTTATGCATGTTATCTCCTTTCCCTTACTTGTGATGTAAAATCATCATTGGAAATTATTTATTTTGGAATGTGTATGTTTTTGACCATTACATATTGGTATTAGAGCACTTAGGTTCAACACTCAGGCTTCGAATCTTCTATGCTTAGGTTGCATTATAGTAAATGAACCTAATGTAGTGAAAAGTGAACCCTAGTATGGGTGAATCTTTCATGGTTAATTGGAGCCGATTAGAAGTTTAGGTGTAGTTTGATTAGTTTGAAATCTTGAGGTGTGAGACCTCTTCACCTTAGTCGTGATTTCATAAGAATTTCTAGTAAGAGTGGTGGTGACTATTTGAAATAAGCCAAGATAGATAAATTACAACATTATGGTGACAACCCTTGAATGAAGATGTGGAAATAAGAGTGAATTAATAAGAGAAGTATAGTGTAAAGAGATATCTCTCTGATGACATAAAGGATGAATGAGTTGATAAGATACAAGGGAAGAAGAAAAGAAAAATTATTGATGAGAGGAAGTAAAAAAAAACCTATGAAGTAAATGAAGTTGATAATAATTGACAAATATTGGTTGAGCCTTCTCGAAAGGAAACCTAAGAAGGATGTTTTAAAGGTGAGAATTTTTGTATTAGTACCAAGCTTTGGGAAAGTTGATTGTCATCGTATTCTTATTGGTTTGGATCTAATAGAATCCACAGGATCATTCGAAAATGCAAGGTTTTGATGTCTTGAGAATCTTCATTGGTGATTCATAATAGAAGTTGATTAGATAAATATCTTTATCTTTCTAATCTAGGAAAAAGCATAAGTGATTGATGTGATGAATCATATATGCTTGATTGTTATTAGCAGAAGTATGTATACATATGTACTATGTGAGAATGATACTAGTGCAATAATGAACTTCTCATGCTCTATGTGAATGACACAACTGTATGAATGATTGTATGCATATCATAGAAATTTTTTGCTTTAATTATTCACTATTTATACTTGAACAGGAAATGTTCAATATACTAATGTGAGTGATGCATATTTCATGTTATTGTTATTATTGTACAAGTGATTCACTAGGATAAGTTCTTTATTCCTTTGTGTGGATAAATAAATTGAGTAATTAATGCATAAATCATATTTGTGTGTGAGATATACTTTTGATACTCATTGCATTTCAATTTTTGTGCAAGCAATGAACTTGTGCGAGAAATGCACTTACCATATTTATGTTATGAAAACTTGAATGAGTAATGCACATTGTATTCAAGACATGTTCCATAATTGGGGAAGTGAGGCACTACCAATAAATTATGTATTCATACCCTATGCGAGTTAGGCACCAGAGGTTATGTATTCTTGTTTGTTATTCATTTTATGTGAACTTGAGCACGTTATGCACTATTATATAATTTGGTCCTTATTATTTTCAATTTTATTTTCTTGTTGAATGTGCTATGCATGATAAATTTTAAGCTTACCTTCTGGGACAGGATGTCAAATGTGGGTTAATAGAGAAGGTGATCTTCTTTTCCAAGATCAACCAAATTTTGTATATACGCTTTGGCCAAAGCGAGTTGTACCATTGAAATAGATGGATAATGAAAGCCTATAATTTTTATATGTTATATGTTTATCTACCACACCCTATATGCAAGAGATATGTTCATTCTAGTATAAGAGTCCATATAAGGCATCAAGCATGCCTCGAGAGTTTCCTTCCTTCCCTATTATCATTGGTTTCTAGGCACCTCATGCAGGGTCGGGTGTTCTTCGAGTTAGGAAGAATCCTAGGGAAATGTTATGCTTCATGGTTGGGTTGAAAAAGCACCTTAACCATGCTCTTGACCTTCAGCTTGTGGAGGACCACTAGGTTATGGTAGTTGAAGATTGATTAAATGTTTTATTTTCTTTATGAAATTCATCAGCTAGATATGTATCATCACATGGATCATTGCATGTCTTGTTTAGTCAATTGATGTAATACACTTCTCTTAGATGTGCTCTTGTTTCACTTGTAGAAATTCTTGAGCTCTTTATCATCTTCCTGAAATTTGGTATTCCAGGTTGCTATGGTAATCAAATTGAACCTTTTGGTGAGTGATCCTCTTATCTTTTGTAATTGTTTGACATTTTTTAGATTGTTGAGACTTTTCTTTTGTTGGTATTTTAATTTGCTAATGATGATAACAAGTAGTATGGGATGTTTTTTTATCATCATAAAGGAAAATTTTTTGACATCTCATGCGAGTAGGCATGTTGACAAAATGATCATAATTATTTTCCTTCTATCATTAAATATCTTTGAATATGAAAAATATTTGCATAAGATAGGAGATTGTATGAAAGAAATAAATTAGTTGCATTCTTTTATTAGTTAAGGTAAATAAATTGAATTTGATGAAGTCATGATGTGCTAACAAGGTGTGCAAGTGTATGAATGCTAGCCACAAAATTTTTTGTTATTATGAGCAAATGGGTATTTGAAGTAAATGATGTCTTTGTCAAGTGAGCTGATTGTGAAATTGAGGTAAAATAGAGTTAAGAGGTATGAAATTTTAATGTTTTCGACTTTGACTAGCCATGAGTGGATTGATAGTTAGATTAAATTGACAAGCCATGAATGGAGTGATAGTCAAAGACTTCAAAGATTATGTATGACATATCATTACTTGATTACTACTTGAATGATACACTAGCATTGGTAAGAGTGTTGTGATTCATAAACTTACTAACATAAGAATGATGCACTTGCACATGTGGAGATATAACATGTATGCAAATTATATGTATTGATTTAATTATTGTTGTTTTTTATTCATATATATTAATGATCTTGGATCATAAATGAGTCTCTATATGTGAATCATTTTGTAAGGACAATATACCTTGGTGAATTAAGAACGTGCACATACGATATATAGACACACAAGACTATCATTCATAAAAGAAGGTATAAAAACAAATTTTATATACAATTCTACATACTTATGATCAAGTTGTGACCTAGTTTAAAAACTACTCATATATCCAAGTAGTAGTATTTTTCTTTGTAATATTTGATCCTTCCATGAGATACTGACATTTGAATGAGATAGAAATAGCACAAGTGTGCATAAGAAAAGATAGGATTATCAAAGAGGAATCATGAGCAACTTGGCCAACCTATCAAACCATAAGGGTATGGTAAGAACATGTATACAGGTGCATGAATATGATTCTCAAGTTAAGAAAATATTCAAAATTGATTATTTTACTTAAGTATTGAGATGATTAAATCTTA
>VDFB02018296.1:40145136-40176377 GCA_007258455.2 Sequoia sempervirens
ATCCTCTACTTATATCTTAAATATTATAAAAAAAAAATTATAATTTTATTGTGGTTAGGGTGGTTAGACAGACACCTACTTCTTATTTTTTCCCTAAAATTTAAGTACCACTACATTGAAATTTCAAATTTTCAACAAATAGATTTGTTTTCTCTAAACAAACCTAATAGTTTAGAAACTACATTCAATTTGCTACAAATTCTATTCTTACATATTTTTCAAATAATATATATAACTTATTCAAATTTTTACGTCAAGCTGCCTAACTCTGATTTTTCTAAAAAATTTTCCACTTAAGGGCCTGTTTTTTCCATGATGATCCTGCACATACCCCATAATTCCTTGGTTATCAAATGTTATATGCATACAAGTGATATTTACTTAAAGGATATTGACATGTTAAACTATTTAATGGATAAATTGATTATATGCTAGAATGAAACTATGTTTCATAATTGATTATTTATCACACCAAATGAGAAAATTTTCTAGCTTATGAACTCCTATTAGAGTTACCTTAGTTTTTCCTAGCACCATGATATACTTGTTAAATTAATACTTGTATATTTTTATATTGAAAACCACATCTTTGATGATAATCTAGATTCAGAGTATCTCATTCTTTATAGTTAATATTTTACAATTACTTTCTTAAGAATGTATACTCATATATATATAAATATATATATATATATAGATGTCAAAAAAATTTCCTCTTAGGATACCTTGTCATAACATCGCATCATTTAGACACCTTGTAGTATGTTTTGCCACTAGGTACCCATGTCATCATCTAATTAGTTAAACAAATCTTATTTATTTGACTAATTTCATTTATTCCCTTCCTAAATCATTTTCATCAATTCCTCTAATATTAATTAAATAATTTATATTATTTAATTAATTAAATAATTTCCATCCATTCCTCTAATGTTAATTAAATAATTTATATTATTTAATTAATTAAATCATTTCTATTAATTCTTCTAATGTTAATTAAATAATTTATATTATTTATTTAATGAAATCATAAATTCAATGTTAATTAAATAAATCCACAATTTATTTAATTAATAAAATCCTAAAAAGATCTTCTCGCTTTCTTTCCAAAACTGAACTCATGTCTATCTAATTAATTAATTTAATTAGATAAGTCATCAATTATCTTTCTCGTCTTTTTCAAGATTTATTTCCTTTAAAACAGGAAATGAAATCTTTCTATCTTTTTTGAAATCTTATCTCATCTCGTTGTATTTCCTCTTTTGTCAAAAATCAAATCCTTATCAATCTTATCAACTCTTATCTCTGTCCACATCGAAAATCTATGAATCAAACCTTTTACAAGCCATTTGCATCAAATCTTCATCTAGCATCCTGACTCTGTCAAAATAATTCTTCAATCCATCTCTATCATTCTTCATCGTCAAGTCATTATGCTCTAGGAATGAGCACTCAACACTCCTTTATTATCAACCTTCGAAATCTTGCATCCTTGTGCAGATGGAGAAGAGCAATGGAGATAAATCAAGTTTAGCATGGAGATCGGTTTGCGTTTTTTCTTCTTATTTTTATTTTCATAGTGTCTCGTACTCTATTGTGCTTGATAGGAATTAGTTGATTTATTTTTTCAACTTTAAATCTGATTTTTTTCCCTATCTACATTTGGTGAACCCGACGTTCTAACCCTTTTTCTTTTGAGTCTTTATGAGTTTGATTTTGTAGGTCAAGAGTTTTTCTAAAGAGGGCTTGGAGATCAAGTTTTTTTATAGGAGTCCTTAATGAGAAAAATAGCCTCACCATTGCGATCACAGGGGGTTGAGAGACAACTTTTGACATATTTTGCTTGCAAGAAAAATTTTGATTTTTTTAACACCATTTTGCTTGCAAAATATATACACAGATTTAAAAAAAATTATGCAGGTATATACTCATAAATCCACCATATATACAAAATTTTATTTGTAGGTAATATACACACAAAATATTCATCGAGGATTTCATGGCTAATTACAAATATATATTCTACTAGCTATGTATAAACACCCATTTTCGGGGGTATACTTTGACGGATTTTTGTGTTTATATATCTGTTTTAAAAGCTAAATTTTGCTAGATCTCTATATATGCATCTTTGCAAGGTTTTATCTTATGTACATATACATGGACACTTGTAGGAAGTGTGGGATGTTCTATTTGTATATGGTCACAAAGGCCTGCGGCCTGTGAAACATACACAGTCTGCAACCTTTTCATAGTTTCACGGGCTCACCAAAAAATCATTTCCTTCTCTTTCGTAGCTTGAAAATGGTCACTTTAAGCTTTTAAAACTTGAGGCTTAAATAAATTTTTAAAAGAGAAACTTGGGTCTTTTAATTTTATGATTACTTTTTTTTAGAGTTTTAAAATTTATTTAAATTTAACTTTTTTCTTAATTTTTATTTTTCAAGGGTCTTAGCCCTTAGTCATATGGTAGATCAGGTGTTGCACTAAATTTCCAGCACCTTTCAGTCAACCTTTAGTCACATGGGATTATTTTCAAGCATTTAGGGGCTAATCAAATCTACCATCTTTTAAATGCATGTTCTTTAAATAGCAATTTTACTAAAACGAAGATAACTTTTGCATAACAGGTCAGATTTTTGAATTTCAAAAGGTGTTGGAAAGCTGACTCAACAAGCTACGTAGTGGAAAAGACCATTTCAGGTGAATGTATCATTTTCAGTCCTATTTTATCAGTAAAAGTAAAACTTGCATTTAAACTTCAAATGAGCATATCTTTTTCAAAATTGATCCAATTTCAACGATTTTTTTTTAAAAAGTGCATGAAATCTTCTAGAATTTATATTTATGCAATCCATTTAGCTTTATCAAGTCATATTAATTAGATTTTATTAGAATTCCTCTTTTTCACATGGCTTTCTTCTATACAAGTTTACTTGGTCTTTTTAGATTTTTTGGCTTGTAGGTGCATCAAAGGAGCTAGAACATCATTAGAATTAGTCAAATACAATAGATTTAAGGATGAAAACAATCAGGTGCAAACATTCCATCCTTAATCTCTTAATCTTTTTGTCACACATTTCAATTTGGGGCATAAAATCAATCTTGTTTGATCACATATTTGAAATTGGGCTTAAAACAATTTCTTTCTTCAATCACACATCTTGATTTGGGGTTAAAGAGAACAAGTGCTTGAATTGTCTTACACACATTTCATTTCTAATCTAAGGGAAATTAATCATTACAAGTGTGAATCAAGTGTGTGTGTCCTCCAAAACACCGCACTTGGTTTACTTTTGTCATACCCTTCATAGGAGGCCTGCTTGGAGCACACACCCCTCCAAGGGATGACCTCAATTGAGTGTGAATCCAAATACACGCTCCTTTGGGAGTTGAAATCTTGTCACTTTGAGCTAAGCCCCAAAGAACTTTATACCTTTGGGAAGTGAAGGTGAAGGGTGGGTTACCCCTTTCTCCTAGCTTATTGGCAGGATTTTACTTTCAAATTATCCTTAGTTAGCCTTGTGTAGCCTAGCTTGAGACCTAATTGGCCATACCCCACTTGACTAGTCATAGGGCTTGTTGATGTGTCTTCCATGTGCCCTTGTTTAATAATCATCATTACATTCTTTGGATTTCAAAATTCAAACTTGCTTATGTGTCTTGTGTGAGTGATTTATGTGTGTACATGTGTGATTATTCATTTAAACATTGCCAAATCAAGCTAAACACCAAACACATAAAGACAAGTCACTCTACACATTCTTAAAATGCATTCACATCCTATTCATTTCATCTTAATCAATCCAAGTCATCCAAGCTAATCATTCCACATAATCACCATCACCAACAAAGTCCTAGTCACCACTTGTCAAAATGGTCCTAATCATAAGCCCAAGGTCATAATCCAAGGGGACTAGCCCTCTAGACCAAATCATGAGACAAAACCTAAGCCCAAGATCATAATTCAAGGAGGCCCTCTCCCTAATGCAAATGATCAAACAAAACCAAAACCTAAAATCATAATTCAAGGGGCTCCTCCTACCACCTCTAATGATGACATGAACTATGTTGCATACTTTGAGGAAAAAATTGATATGTGAGAGCTTACACACGTGTGACACCATGCCCACATTCGAAAACAAAGTCCTAGCATCCCAACTTTGAAACCTCCTTCAAACACTTCACCAAATACCCCAACCCCTAGACCATCCAACCACACAAATCCTTCAAACCCTCTTCCAAAATTTTCAACAAATTAAATCACCTCAAATCCAACACCTCCTAGCTCAAGCCAATCAATTCATTTCCACTTTTCAAACCCAACAACCACAACATCATCCCCTATCCACTTATTATCAACCAATTCCACCTCAACCTAATGTGTCATCTCCTTCCACCTCATACCAATCTAAGCCATCCACTTCTTCATATGTCAATGCCACATCAACCTATCAAGCCACATCACAACAAACACATGTGAACTTAAGTTCTACCTTGCAACAAGGCCAAAATTCCTCAAGTCTTAATGTCACCTTTGACAAGGGGAATACCAATCTAGCGCATGCAACCTATAACTTTATCATACCATCCTCCAATCAAAATCAAAACCCTAAGCCAACACCTTCCACCCCTACACCTCCAAGGGATGTGACCCAAGGGCTACAAGTAAGGAATCAATTGTCACCATGTCATTCAACACTTACACTTGAACATACAAAAGAGTCCTCAAACATCATGCCAAGTCCTTCAAGCCAACCATGTCATCCACAAACCATTGAGCCAATTCAAGAGTCTCCCCTCGTAAGTCCAATTCACCCTCTATCATGCTCCTATGTTGTTGACCATCAAGAACATGACAAGTCTCTCCATGAGAAATCCCCTTCCACCTCCATTCAAATAAGTCATGAGGTATGTTAAGAGCACAATCCTAAACATGAGGAAACATTACCCCATTATCCACATAAAGATCAATAGCCTGCTAATGATTCCATTCATAACATACCTAATACTATTCATGATCAATATTCCATCTTTGATCAAGACCCTTTTTATGATCAAGAAGACCATGATGATCCCCTTAGCCAGCTTTATGCATTCCATGGTCAAGAGCTTGCCACCTCACCTATCCATGATCTATCAACATCCACTTCCCTTGATGAGACACATGCCTCCCAAGCCAGCATAGAAGATCAAACAATGCCTTGGATCTAAGTGAGCATAATGCTATTCAAGATCCTAATGATCCTCCATCACCCACTATTAACTCCATTGAAATTCCCCCATCATATCCTATTGGTCTTTCTGCCTTCATTCATGAATTTTCCTCTTTAGAACAACAAAAACCATTATCTTCCCTTGCGTTGTTTTCTCCATCCAATAAGGAACTCATGTCTAGTGTTCCACCTACACCTAGTCCCATTATCCATTGCACACTCCAAAACATGAACCACCAAGGTAAAGGTCTAGACCTTCATGAACAAGATATTTTTTAGCCCATCCATGTCAAAGTCCCTCCATGCTATTATGGCCTTGGACATACACCCCAAGGACAACAACCTAAAGATGTTGGTATATTCTCCATGCATCCTAAGTCCACTTTCCATCATGAAGCTTATCATATCCTTAATACATATGTTTTCATCCCTCCTCCATCATCTTACAAATGTCAAAAGCATGTGACCGTACACCTTCCACCATCCACTCTACCACCATTGCTTCCAACTCCTAATATTCCACCATCCACTTTTCCACCATTACTTCCAACTCCTAATATCCCTCCATCAACTTTGCCACCATTAATTCCAACTCCTAATATCCCTCCATCAACTTTTTCACCCTTACTCCCAACACCTAATATCCCTACCATTCAATCCTATTATCCATTTATCCATAACTCCTCTAAACATCTTAATGATCATGACCAATCAGTGCACACATTGTATAAACATGAAGCTTCCACCCATTCCAACATACCGATGGGATTCAAAAACAATAATTTCAATGCCTCTACCTATAAAATAAAAAGTCCTAAGGATTCTCATGCCTTAGGAAATCAATACAAAAAATCAAAGCCAAGTGCATCTAAAAAGCTATATAAGCCCATGCCTCTAAACAAAAAGTCTAAAAAAAAAATGGTTTGGGTACCTAAACAAAAAGAAATCAAGTTAAATGAGGCATCTACATCAAAAAAATCCCAACTATCTACTTCCACCCCACATTCTCATTCCATTCAAAAGTCTCAAATTCCTAAGTCCCATAAGCCAAACAAAAGTCATAAAAATACTAAGTCTATGTGGGTACCTAAAATGCTTCATCCACCACCTCCTAAGCAAACATCTCCATTGCTTCCTACACCTCATCCACATCAAAGGCTTCAATGTTTATCATAGTGTGTGCAACCATTGGTCATGGTTCCCTTCCATTTCACAACAATTCCACATATGTCAATCTCCTCATCCTTCACTCATTATCCTAGATATCTCCCCCACCACCTTCCTATGGTCCATGCTTTTGGCTAAGCCTCCCCATTCATCTTTTTCATAAGTCCCAAATAATTCCTATCATCTTCCCTACATAATCCACATCATAATCAACTATTTTCCTCCATAATCCACCTCATAATCTTCCATCTACCTAATCCATCTCAAACTCACACAATTCCTTATCAACATCTATGAGCACTTGACATGGTTCATGCAATGACATCCATATCTATTGGGACTATCACCTTTCATGCAACTAGACACTTGAGTCCCTCCTATCCATATTCCCCTTCTCCTATCCAGAAAATTCAAAAAAGGAAAAAAAAAAGAAAAAGAAAAAAAGACAAAAAAAGTAAAGAGAAATCCCTTCATCCAATGGTTAAAACTTGGCAAACAGGCACTCTGGATAAGTACCATGATGAAAACCTAGCAAATAGGTGTCATGTGTAGGTTGATCTTCTATGTCACTTACACTTGGGGGCAGAATGTCTTATCTATCCAACCTATCATTTTCATGTCATATCATTTCCATCCTACCTACCATCTTTAGCCATCATATTGAGTCTATTCATACATACCTTTCATATTAAGTCCACTTATCCACCATTCTCTTCTGATCTTGATGAAGATATAGGGGCAAAATTTTGAAACATGTTTTGGGTATCTCTTGACATACCTCATCTTTCTAAACAAGTCTACCATTATCCTATTGCCATAAGCTTTGTCATGAAATATCCTAAGTATTGTACCTAGAATGGGGCATGTTATTCCTATGCAACATAGTCTTTGGAAATCACATCCTTGATCTCTTATGAGGCATACATCCATTCCATTCACTATGACCTATCCTTTCCATCTATTCATCTATCATGAGCCTTTTATCCCTTATCCCATCACCCACCCTTGCACCTAGACTTCGTGTTACCCTTGTCATTGGTATCTAGCACAAAGGCTAATCAAATTTTCATCCTTTGACACATCAAAATATTTCAAAAATCCAAAAAAAATTCAAAAGATTTCAAAAATCCAAAAAAATTCAAAACATTTCAAAATCCAAAAAAATTCAAAATATTCAAAATATTTCAAAAAATCAAAATTTCAAAATTTCAAAATCCAAAAAAAAAAATCAAAAAATTCAAAGAAACATTTCAAAAATCCAAAAAAATTCAAAACATTTCAAAAAATCCCAAAAAACAATCAAAACATTTCACAAGTCCAAAAAAATGGAAAAGGGTCCTAAAACAAATACAAAAAAAATAAAAAAGCCAACAAAATCCAAGCAATAAAATCAAACCACATCACTTTTTCTAATCAATCTAATCATTATCATCAAATCAATTCATTTCTTCATCAATCTAATCATTCAAAATCATCCCAATCAAATCAATTCCTTAATTCAATTAATCAATCATCTAATCAAATCACTTCAACCTAAATCATTCCAATCACATCAATTCTTCTATTCAATTAATCACATCCTATCATCCAATCAATCACCATATCATTACAAATAGTTTCATCAAATCAATCAAATAAATCCAAGCAATAGTCCAAATGCACGTCAATCCTTAATCCATATCAATCAAGTCAATCAATCTTGTCAAATTATCCAATCACATCCTTTGGTCTTGATCCTAATCTTGTCGTAAACCAAATCAATCAATCAATTATCATCATCCTTGTGTTGCTCTAGGGATATGTCGCTCCCCACAATGAAAACACTATCAACATCATCAATCAATCAATCAATCAATCAATGGTTTACAGCTTGACAGGGGCACTACCTTGTTTGTTTTTGTATCATTTGTGCATGCTTGCTTGCTTGCTTCGGTGTGTTATCATTTTATCTTGCATTTGTATCAAATCCATATCATTCTAGCCAATATTCATATCTTGTGCATGTTGGAGTAGCTTTTTGCACTATCGTTTGCATCTAAGGTCACATCATACCTTTTGTGCATTAGGACTTTAATGCTCTAAGTCTACTTTCTCATATGTCTAGACAAGATTGTATTTTACTGCGGCATGAGACACATCGTCACCTTGGTCCTTATATCTTGGTGCATAACATCTAGTGCTATATCAAACATCATGATTGCTCACCTTCATTGCAACATAACGTATCATTCATCTCCTTCATCCACTTTCTATCTTGCATCATCCTGTCTATCCTTGTCATTTCATTTCAAGAGCCTACCCGTGTTTGTTCAACCTGACTATCCTCTCGAGGGGGCATCATCATTCCATCATCATCCTATCTTTATATCATTTTCCTCTATCCATACCTTAACTTCTTTCAAATGATGTTACTCAACACAAATCTCATCATCTTGAACATCATCTCAAAGAGGGGCAAAATGTAGACAAAAAATTTGTCCTCTTACAATACCTTGTCATAACATCGCATCATTTAGACACCTTGTAGTATGTTTTGCCACTAGGTACCCATGTCATCATCTAATTAGTTAACTAAATCTTATTTATTTGACTAATTTCATTTATTCCCTTCCTAAATCATTTTCACCAATTCCTCTAATGTTAATTAAAAAATTTATATTATTTAATTAATTAAATCATTTCCATCCATTCCTCTAATGTTAATTAAGTAATTTATATTATTTAATTAAATTAAATCATTTCCATCCATTCCTCTAATGTTAATTAAATAATTTATATTATTTAATTAACTAAATCATTTCTATTAGTTCTTCTAATGTTAATTAAATAATTTATATTATTTAATTAATGAAATCATAAATTCAACGTTAATTAAATAAATCCAAAATTTATTTAATTAATAAAATCCTAAAAAGATCTTCTTGCTTTCTTTCCAAAACTGAACTCATGTCTATCTAATTAATTTAGTTAATTAGATAAGTCATCAATTATCCTTCTCGTCTTTTTCAAGATTTATTTCCTTTAAAACAAGAAATGAAATCTTTCTATCTTTTTTGAAATCTTATCTCATCTTGTTGTATTTCCTCTTTTGTCAAAAATCAAATCCTTATCAATCTTATCAAATCTTATCTTTGTCCACATCGAAAATCTATGAATCAAACCTTTCACAAGCTATTTGCATCGAATCTTCATCTAGCATCCTGACTCTATCAGAATAATTCTTCAATCCATCTCTATCATTCTTCATCGTCAAGTTGTTATGCTCCAGGAATGAGCACTCAACACTCCTCTACTATCAACCTTCGAAATCTTGCATCCTTGTGGAGGTGGAGAAGAGCAATGGAGTAAATCGAGTTTAGCGTGGAAATCGATTTGCGTTTTTTCTTCTTATTTTGATTTTCATAGTGTCTCGCACTCTATTGTGCTTGATAGGAATTAGTTGATTTATTGTTTCAACTTTAAATATGATTTTTTTCCCTATCTACAATATATATATATATATATATATATATATATATATTCACTAGCTTGTATATGTATTCTTATACATACATGAGATATGCCTTAGAAGTTAACTCTTTTATAGTATCATTTTAATATTAATAAAACCTCTATGAATCATTGAGTTTAGATGTAAACATTCTTTCTGGGTATGTGCAGGATCATGGTATGCCAAAAAGTGGCAATATTGTGGGGGTATGTGGCTGACAACTTTTTTTTCACCCAAAATTAATGAAACAAAAAGGGTTTTAGAGGAGATTCTCAGCTTTCCAAAAATATAAATTATGATTTAATTTGAATTTAATAAATAATTATTATTCATTTTCTATTAGAATTACAACTAAAGTCTTGGTCGATGGGCTGATTGAAAAACATCTATAACTTTCAAATGGTATCATGTTTTTGAATCCGAGAAACATGCGTCACATTCTATGCTTCACATACTATAGGATTAAAAAATAAAAATAAAATTTCATGAAGTTTGACCAAGTTAAGGTGAATTGAATGACGATTTTTTATATTTTCTAAAGTTGTAATAAAAAATTCATAATTAATTATTTACTTGGAAAAAATTTACAAAAATATGCATGACATCAGGACATGAGTCCTCTACTTATATATAAAATCTTACAAAAAATATTATCATTTTATTATGGTTAGGGTGGTCAGAAAGACACCTACTTCTTATTTTTCCCTGAAATTTAAGTACTCTTGCATTGAAATTTCAAATTCTCACCAAATAGATTTTATTTATTTTTAAATAAACCTAGTATTTTAGAAACTACATTCAATTTTCTACAAATTCTATTCTTACATATTTTTGAAATAATATAGATAACTTATTCAAATATTTATGTCAAGTTGCCTAACACTAATTTTTCTGAATTTTTTTTGCCACTTAAGGACTGTTTTTACGATGATCCTGCACATACCCTTCTATGAATGTATAGGCATGTGTGCATTCTAGCGGGCCTAGGAATACTTTTATGAAGCCTTATGTGATTGGGAGATAGCATTTTGTGTACTTGTATGGTATATGAGAGGTCATTGGAGGTAAAATTGTCTTGCATGCAAATACTTGGGAGTGATTCCTGATAGTGTTGGCATTACCTTACTTCCATATGCAAGGAAGAGGCATTGGTGAAACTTGAAAATGTTTCTTGTAGATTTATGTGACTTGTAAAAGAACTTAAATATGATCCCTATGTTATATCTAAATATGTAATGAATGGTCATGTCAAACGAGACAGTATGACCATTACCCATGAGACATCTTTTAACCATTGAAACTTTGTAGCTAGTAAGGCTTGGCCATTGAGGCACTTTTTCGAGTGGTTTTTCATCCCTACGAAGGCTTTCCACTCATGGAATTCTTGTGTTATGGTTCTTTTGTGGATGCATTAATGATATTGTTGTTCCCTTAATTTGTATTGTAGTTTTTGAATTTATGTGCTCTATGTATCTTTGTATAAGCCTTTATGGCTAGTTTTGGTAATGGAATGACCTTGTGTTGTTATACATATTAACAAATTTATGTATGAAGTTCCTTTGAAATAGTAATGAAGTAATTTATATGTACTGAGTATCTTTAATGAACTTTCCTTCAAGCAAGCATGGATATAAATGTTATGCATGTTATCTCTTTTCCCTTACTTTTGATGTGCAATGATCATTGGAAATTGTTTATTTGGAATGTGTATGTTTTTCGAGCATTACAAAAGATGTTAAATCTTGTAAAAATCATCAGAGAAAATAAAGATCTATGATCGTTGGGTTGTTGGATCTTAGTGCTACTAGACCAGATATTATGCATGCAGTATGTCTAGTTATCAAATTTCAAGCAGATCCGAAAGAGGTACAATTTATAGTTGTAAAGAGGAAATTAGATATCTTAAAGGTACATTGGATTATGGTTTATGGTATCCGAAGGGTGTTGATTTCACCTTGTGTGCTTATATCGATGCAGATTGGGTTGGTTGTGTGGATGGCTGGAAGAGTACCAGTGGAGGTGGTTTCTTTCTTGGTGAAAGATTGGTTTCTTGGGTGAGTAAGAAAAGAGACTCAATTTCTTTATCCACTGCAAAGGAAAAATAGATTGTTGTAGCATCTCACTAGACATAATTTTTGTGGATGAGGAAAACTTTGAAAGACATTGGAATAATATTTGGTGAGCCTATTCCTATTTTCTATGACAACACAAGTGCTATAAACATTTCAAAGAATCCAACATTCAAGAACAAAGCACATATCTAACAAATATCATTTCCTTAGGGAAAAGGTGTTGAAGAATAAACTTAGGTTGGAGGATGTGACAACAAAGGAACAAATTGAAGATATATTTACTAAGGCTCTTCTAAAGGATACTTTTGAGTATCTTAGGGAGAGATTGGGGGTCATTGGACCTCCGAACTAGGTGCACATGAAGGTGCATCAGTCTAGTGAATTCACATATTCTTCATTTATCTGGACTAATGAATGGGTCTACTCTACAGGGGGAGTAGAAAAGGTTTTTAGTGTTGCAGTATGAGTTGAATGGGTGCACTCCTAATGGGGAGTGATCACAATTTTTGATATTTTCCATTGATGCCAAAGGGAGAGAGAAATTCATGTGCATAATAGTAACAAGGGATGAGAAGGTGTTCTCTTGGAAGATTGTGTAGGATATTGTCTTTGATTTTTTTTCACATCATGTGTTGCCATCAATAACAAAGGGGTAGATTGTTGCAAGTATGAGCAGGTTTGGTGGTGTTTTCATTAATGTTGCCATTGATGTCAGCATGCTTCAGTATGTTGTAGATTGTACATGTGTAGTTGAGATGCTTTTGAGATGCTGTGAGTACATGGAGCTATCTTTATGATGTTGCAAATGCACTGAAATGATGAGTTTCCAAGTGCTTTTGAGAAAATTAGTAAAGAAAGAAGACATAGTTATGAGTGTGTTCAGAATGTGCTCTAGTATGTGCTCCACATTTCTGCTATGTTGATCCTATGCTTATGCAGATTTGAAGGTTTGCTAATGATGATCTAGCTATGATATCTCTTGAGTTGTAGCTTCTAGTTTGATGAGATGTGAATGTTACGTTCACTGGTGTGTGAACTATTCTGGAAAAGTTGGTCATCTGTGGACTAGGAGAAAATGTTTCTACTCAATAATTCTTTGTTGTTCTATTTCAAATCTTGCATATTTGGAATGTGTAGACCTTATAATGGTGTTCCCTAGGTACTAGAAAAGAAGTTTGTGGTTTGGTGATTTAGAAGCCAAGTTTTAGAGTTTTTGTATGTGTTTGCATAGTCTCGATGGACTGATGGAAGGAGTACGTGTTTGAAGATTATTGCACTTGCTACAGATGTATCTAAAGGAACTTGAGAAGTGTTCTCATACATAATGAACTGTTTTGCATCATCTGTGTGCTATCTTCTTTTTGGGAAGCATGCAAATCAATGTTCATTTGTGTTTTCATTAGGTTTGGTCAACCTAGTGTTTACACTTCATATGAAGAATAAAATTTAATTAAGGAAGCATGTGTTTGATCTGAGACATTATCTTTTGGTCTAAGATAATTTTTTTATTGTTGAACTCACATTCTTTTCCAATGCGGGAATATTGAGTTGCCAACCTAATTTTAATTTATGAAATGAGGCATATGTGGCCAACCTTGGAGAAAATTTTTAAGGTTGAAGATGGTATAAATGCAAGTCGAATTGTGAAGAATTGGATTGTGATGCAAAGTGATGAAGTAAGCCACAAATCAAAAGAGTTGAAGTGTGTGAAAGTGAGTTGAGGCAACAATACTTCATTGTGTTAGATTCCTGAAGGTGGTGAGCTGAAGGTTTCTAAAAATTTTAATCAAGGCTGAAGATGTGTGTAAATTGTTGTGGTGGATCTTTTCTTCTCTTTTGTATCAGTAGGAAGTGAGCCTCCCTATTGGACAGTGGGTCATTTTTGTAGGCAGTGAGCCTTTGTATTTGGATAGTGAGTCCTCTTTTGGGTAGTGAGCCCTTGGTAGTGAGCCTCTGTATTGAGTTTTTCTATCTCTTTATATTGTGAGTTAATCCTCACCATGGTTTTTCCCTCATTGGGTTTTCCACATAAACATGTGTTCATTGTGTAGATTTTACTTTTTGTTATTTTTGTTTCATGTTAATACTTAATAATAGAATAGTGTTGTGCAATTAATAAGTGTTGAAGTTTTAAGTTTGAATTTTTGTGACAACTGATTCATCCCCCACTCTCAGTTGTCATGTGCCTTTTAATAGATTGGATGGTGTAGATGAGAAAGCACCTTTTTGAAGAGATAAATTAACTTTGAAAAGAATTGATGAATGGTCCCTTTGGCATGCTGACAAGGTGGGATCCAATAAAGGTGACAATGGAGTATGGTGACATGTGATGACAAATGGCAAAGAGAGATTTCTTGATAAAGTAATTCACATCCTTGTTGTGATTTGGATGGCAATGATATGGACATGTAGGTCAAAGGAAACTTATCAAAGAGAGATATTTTTCAAAGAGAGTAGGTTTTTTGTCCCCTCGACACAATAAAGTCATGGCGATGGAAGATTAATGGTGTCATGGTGGGACCCAATAGGTTGATGATAGAGTTTGATGATGTGTGATGACATGTAGCGTCATATGATTGAATGATATTTCATGTCACACTGGTGATGTTGGCTACATCATGATGACATGGATTACATGTGGCTAATGGTGACCACCCACACAAGAGAGTTAGAATGAAGGAGATCAAGGAGACTTTTGCATATCAAAGAGAGTTGTTCTAGTTTCCCTTAGAAATTCTGATGGTGGGAACTGTTAGAAAGGTGATAGTGAAGGAAGGTGATGTGTAGAAAGACAGTATCTATTGATTGCTCGATGAGGAAATTCACATCATTTTTGTGAATTCTATGGAAATGTGGGCTCGTGCAATTCGCTAGCGGCATTAGAGTGAAAGAATAATATCAAAGGAACTTAAAGGTTGGTTCCTTCAATGTAGCAATAAGTGATAGTCAACAATGCCTATTTAAAGAAGAAAAATTGATGGTATTGTTTTAAACTTGCTAAGATGAATTGAGTTCGTTGGATCTTGGTGCAAAGGTTGGAGATCGGGTCTAGGTTAAAAGATGAAGGAATCAACAATCACGTCTATATAAATGAGGATTTCACCTAGTAAATGCACATAAAATGAATTTAATTTGTTCAACTATTCTAGCGACTATTTGATTGGACATTTGACACATAATTCAATGATATAGATAGCCATGTTCATGAAGATAAGAATCAAATCATTCAAAGAATAAAGTGCATTTATTGAATATCATCTTTAATGTTTTATTAGACTCCATATTCAATAGATTAGATTTAAATTTGATGGAGGCATATAGATCAAAAATAATAGGTAGCTTATTGAAGAATATGGTGAGAAAAATGTAGAAAAATATTTGAGATGATATGAAAAATGGTGAGGATCTCAAGACTATGATGGTAGGTCAGCAAGAAAAAGAGAGACAATCAAAATTGGTGTAGTATAGTATTTGCAGAACATGAGAGTAGAGAAAGAGCTATGAGTGCAGATAGTGAATGCACATATGTGTGTAACCTAGACACAACACAAATCATCATTTAGTTTTTCATTTACGTGAGTGTAGGTGTATGAGACATTGCAGAATGGAAAAGAGGTGTAGAGAAGCAAGACATAATAGAGAATGTTCTAAGTGTAGAGGGGTGTGTTGCTGAGAACTTAGGACCAGCAGTAGAGAGTGAGTTGCAAAGAGTGCAAAAAAATGTTGTGCAATTACAAATAAGTTGTAGCATTGAATTGTAATAAAAAATTTAATACATTTTGTAAATATGATTGTTTGGTGTCATAAAATAACTAAGTAGGTGCTCTATGTAGGGGATTGGTGTCTCCTTGGAATTAATGCTCCTAAATCAGGGAGTTGGTGCTTCCTTACGTTAGTACCCTAAAACATTTGTAACAGAGGAATTATTTGTGATGTTGGATTTGAGTAGTAGACTCAATAAGCTTTTTTCACCATGGTTTTTCCCATCTTGGGTTTTCCATGTATATCATGTGTTATGGGATGTCTTATTTGTGGATTTTATGCTTGCATGCTTATGTTGCTACATCTTAAATCTCCAATATTCACACCATATTTAGAGCTAAAGGATTCAATTTGTGGTAAAGGTTTGAAGACTTGAAATTTTAATATCTATTGATTCAACCCCCCCCCCTCTCAATATATTTTTGTGTTTCAACAATTTATGCATATAGTTGAAAGAAGGGGGGGAAATAACCCCTAACCTCTCCCAAAGATACTCAAAAGTATATTTTTTAAGAGCCTTTGTGAAAATATCAATATGTTCCTTAGTAGGCACATTCTCCAACTTCACCTCATTATGTGTAACTTTCTCTCTTGATAAGTGATATTAGAATGAGATATATTTCACTCTTGAATGAATTAATGAAATATTTGAAATATTTATAGCAATTGTATTGACACACATGATAGAAATAGGTTTATCCTATGAAAATCTAATATCCTTCAATGTTTTCTTTACCCACAACACCTATGTGCAACATGATACTGCTGCAATATATTCTACTTTTGTAATAGATAATGACACTAAATCCTGCTTCTTACTTACCCATGAAACCAATGTTGCAAGTGTGAAGGTGTTTTCATTGATTTCAATAGGAAGTCTACTAACTGGTGTTGTCATTGATTTCAAGTGCATGTTATGGAAGTTGTTGCATGATGAGGATGTTGAGGATATTAAGAAAATTTTGAAAAAAGGAAAATGCATTGATGCAGGTTGTGCATGTATAGTTGAGATATTTTGGAAGTTTCGTGAGTACATGGAGCTTTATTTTTGTTGTAGTGTTTAAAGATGAGCTAGATTGAAGTAATGAGATGAGATAATGTCTCTAGTACTTGGTTTCAAAGTGCTTTTGAGAAAATTTGATTAAAAAACTAAATTATGTTGTGCGAGTGTTCATAGTTTGCTTTGGTATTGTGCTCCATGTTTCCTTTGTATTGATCCTACTCTTGTGTAGATGTAATATGTCATTCATGGTTGTCAAAGGTTTCTATATTCATAATTTGGGTTTCTAGATTGTTGTACAGATCAAGATATTTTCACTAGTATGTGAACCAGTTTTTCAATGATGTTTTTTGTAGCCTAGGAGAAATGTATATCCATTGTTTGGCTTCAAGTCGTGGGAATTTGGGAATTTTCTTATAATTTTTGTATCTTTCTATATTCAAGATCTTACTTGATTTGGTGTAGTATGTTGGTTATCAAATTTTTAATCCACTTGAATCGTAAAGGTTTTCCAAGCCTTATGGTTAGATTCAAGGAGAGATTTGGACAATGAATATGAGATTGAATAAAAGTAATTTCTCCCCTACACTTTGGGCTTTGTGAAACCTAGGAAGGTGATCCCAATAGTATGCTTGCAGATACTTGTGTACCAAAGCATCTAGAATATTGTAGATAGATGATTCTCCTTTATATGCTTAACAGACACAATACCCTAAGGGTTTGGCTGACCTTCATGGCAGTGTCCAAATTAAACATGAGAGATGTAATTCATTAAGTTCAACACACAAACATATAGATATAGACAAGTAAATTTGATTTCAAGTAATTCGTTGTTGAATTAACCTACTAAGTGTAATATGAATACATCACTTAGATCAATGTCTTATCCTTGGAATGGAGTCAATTCAATACCTACAGAACCTGATAACAATTTCATATATGACCAATTAAGCTTTGAAAATATTGCATTACAATATTTTAACATAATGATCTCACCCAAAAGTTCTTATCAGAATCCTAACACCCAATTTGAAATAAACATGTAGCTCTTCGCAAGCATTTACATTAATTCTTTGAATTAAAAAACAAGAATAAAACCACACATCCACGAGAAATTAATGGAGACAAATAAAGTAACCCTTGATTATGTTATTCATAGCTTATAAAACTAGTATATATGAGAGAAAATGGCATTGAATTTGCACCATTTAGTATTATTTTACTAGTATTGCTATCAAAATTACATATACATTGACAAAATAAAACCCTAGACTTAACTCTAAAATGCTTTTAATTCTCATTACAATGCCTTCTATGATTAATTAAAAAGCAACCAACCTCTAGAAATGGAGCAAAAACCAACACTTAAAGGAAAATGCAAAATCTCAAATGGAGATCAAGAACAAACATCTAGTAACATTCAACTCCATTGATCAATAACCATCACCGCTTGAGGAAAAGCCTCATCTACACTTTTTTTTCCCACTTCATCATTCACTTGCCCTGCAACAAAAAGTAATTTATCACCATGAAAAACTTTATTGCTTCCATTTTTACCCTGCCACTGAAAATATATTTTTCCTTGAAAGCCCTTATTCTTCACTCATGACTATAAAAAACCCTTCTCACCTATGCATTTACCATTTACTATGCAGTAAAGGAAATTTTTGCCTCTACCATGGCTGAAAATTTATTATTTGTTTGTGAAGAATTTACTCATTTTATCTAGCCGCATAATGCTCAATTTACCCGTGAGCTTTTCATCTTTTCACCCAACTCAAAGATTTTATTTTAATCTTTATGAAGGCTTTAAAATCTATATTGGCTATAGAAATCCATTTACCAGTGCCTTCACCTTTGAATTATTCTCCATCCACTGATGTATAAAGGCTTTTAATATTCTAATCGGGCAATAGAAAAAATAATTTACCCCTGCACCTTTATTTATTTCCCCACCATTTAATTTTTCATCAAACATTAATAAGACCGCATGGGTCCCATGGCTTCTTCATTCCAACACAGCTCAAAAATTACCATTGCATCGCTAATAGAATTAGAAAATGGAGACATTAACTAGTGACACAGGATGGGGAGAACATGACATCACCAGTCGTTAATAGAATGAGAAAATGGAAAATCAAAACAGCGATGGGCGAGATACCATCATTTCATCGCCAATACACTGAGCAAAAATTCTTTGAAACCCTTGATGGGCAACATGAAATAGGGAACTTGAAAGCTCATTTCCATCCATTGTTCCACTCATCAAAGTCACGTTTATGCGGGCTTGCCATAGCCGAGAGTTGATCGAACATATAGAAAATTCCTTCATCAATTCACATTGTTTGGCGAACCCATTAATAGTGCATGTTTGTATTCTGAAGTATTGAAGTTGAAGAATTTTGCATCGTAACCCTAGCATCAAAGAAAAACAAGTAACTCGAATGTGCTAAATTTTCTGCATTCAATAATGTTCTTTTACAATCTACCACTGCTCTACCTCATAATGTGCTCAAACTGGAGAGATTTTGGTGTTAGCACCAAAAATAGGGTTTCTTCAAAAAGCTTGATACATTTTCACAGCAAATGTAAGTTGCCCTTGTGCAAAGTAGACATGTGCTTGATTTACTCACTCTACAAGCATCTTATGAGCCCATTCAATGATCCAATGATCCTTTCCCATCTCATGAGCGCATTCCTAATCAATATGAAACTATCATTCCCAGTGATCCCTTTCTATCTCAATATCAACACATCTTCCTTATTCCACTTCATAATCCCACTTCATTCCAAAATCTAAGTTTCTCTTCCATACCACCTTAATAGCAAGGTTTCCTTTTTACTTCCATGACATCCTATGATCAATATCCAAATCAAAAGAAAATCATACCTTCCACCCTATCTTCCAATTCCCTTCCAAGTCAATATCAAAGCACATACTCCATCTCATTTAATGATACTCTCCCATCTCATAAACCATACCTTTCACTCAATGTAGTGATCCCCTCCCATGCCAAGATCAAAATATCGTTTCATGTGATGATCCTAATACTCCACAAGATCCTAATATCCATATCCAAGTGATGCATATTTAAGCACTAACTAAATTAACATCCAAATAAGCTCATTGAAAGCACCCATTTATCCCTTTGTCATCCATTCCATCACACAAGGTCTAAAATACATCCTTCCTTCCTTCCTTTCATCTTTATTATCCTATCCAATTCACCACCCTACCCTTTTATCTTTAATCTTGATAAAATTGTGGGAAAAAAATTAATCATGTATGCTTTGAGAAATGCAAAATCTTACTTCCTCTACAATCCATATCATTTTATGCACCATCCTTGCACCTCAAAAATCATTTAATATCTTGTATCTATAATCTAATTTATTTTATTGGAGTCATAAGTCTAGTCCAAGTAAATAATTTTTATCTCATTATCTCCTTAATTAAAACTTTCAAGGCTAGTTCAAGTAAACATTTCTCTATATTATAAAAAAAGTATATCTATATTGATCTCCTTGATTGAAACTCATAGGGCTAGTTCAACTAGAGGTATCTGTATATATAATTTTCTTGGACTCACATGGTTAGTTCACGTAATTATTAGTATTCATGGTTGCATCTATCTACCTATCATAATAAAGTTTCACTTGATTTATCCATCTCATAATAAATGATATTATTCCTAGTTGGGGGCGCCTATTCCTTGACCTAGCCATTGGATTGGATCTTTGTCACTATCTTGAGGGTGTGAATTTCACACATAGTATAACACACTTGAGAATTGAAACAAAATCAAAATTTACACTAGTTAAGTTTACCATTGAGGCATACGTAACTGCTAGTTTTTGGATGCGTTTTAATTTCAAGGCCCTTCTATCATACTTTACACTAGTTAACTCCATTACCATTTCATTCTTCACCGATTTAAGAGCTAGTTCAGTTGAGCATAAACTAGTAACAACCCTAATCACCTCTTTTTTTATCATGCCATCTATATCCAACCAAATAAACCAATCATGTATTCTTCTTAGGATGTAACTTACCCACTTATAATTGTGGTAAAAGTTATGGAAATAGAACTTCCACACATCAAGCTTCTTCTCTGCCAAGCTCTCAAATTCCATTTTTAACTAAAACTTGTCTTTGGCATGAGTTCATTAACCCACACTGTTGGTAAGAGACATTGGACATTTTTTCATGTGTTTTTATTGATAGCAGCCCTAGTCGATGACTAGATTTGCACATCATCATTTTCTTCCACTAGCATACAGATTGAAGACAGTCAAGAAGAACAAAGCATCTGATAGTTTTGTGACCGTCGATTCACTTGTAGATTTTTGGTTATTATTTTGAGTTGCAAATCTCATGAAAGTTTTATCAATGTATTTCTTGGGTATGTACAAGATCATCATGGAAAAAGTAGGCCCTTAAATGGAAAAAAATTAGAAAAAATCAAAGTTAGGAAACTTGACATAAAAATTTGAATAAGTTATCTATATTATTTCAAAAATATGTAAGAATAGAATCTGTAGAAAATTGAATTTAGTTTCTAAAATACTAGGTTTATTTTAAAAAAAAACCATCTATTTGGTGAAAAATTAAAATTTCAATGCAATAGCACTTAAATTTCGAGGAAAAAATAAGAAATATGTGTCTGTCTAACCACGCTAACCACAATAAAATGATAATATTTTTTTATAATATTTTAGATATAAGTAGAGGACTCATGTCTCAATGTGATTCATATTTTTTTGTAATTTTTTTCCAAGTAAATAATTAATTATGGATTTTTTATCACAACTTCTAAAAAATATTAAAACTCGTATGGCTAACCACCTTAACTTGGGTCAAAAATTCATGAAATCCAACTTTTTTTTAATTCTATAGTATGCAAAGCATAGAATGTGACACATGTTTTGGATTCAAAAAATGAGATACCATTTGAAAGCTATAGATGATTTTCAATCACCCCATCAATTAGGAATTTAGTCATAATTCAAATAGAAAGTGAATAATAATTATTTATTAAATTCAAAGTAAAACATAATTTATATTGGTGGAAAGCTAAGAGTCTCCTTTAAAAACCCTTTTCATTTCATAAATTTTGGGTTAAAAAAAATTTGTCAACCACATACCCTACACATACCCATCAGATTACCACATTTTGGCCCATCATGATCCTACACATACCCTCTTGTCTTATCCAAAAATCTCAATGTCTCATACCAAGTTACATGTAAGTTTGGTGATTTGGTTGATATCTTTTTGTTCATCAGTGTTTTGTGGCCAACCCAATTAATATAATGTGTTAAAGATATTCGAATATTTTTTTATTTGGTCATTTTGTTTTGGGTCCAAGTTAAGTTATGGACGACCGTTGTGGATGCGCATTGGACATTACTCAAGATTTGAGCTAATAGTTGCTAATATTTTTAAGTTTTATTGAAGCCAACTTGTAGCATCTAAATCCTTTGTTGGCGATATATATATTTGATCAGTTATATAATTTTGTGTGTGTATAAGAAGTGCAAAAGTGTGTTGTGATTATTAGAAGGGTGATTAAGTGATTATGAATAGTTTCACTTGTGCATTAAGGTTTTTGTAGTGAGAGTTTGTGCAGAGCAGAGCAGAAGTGTAGAGTCAATTATAATGATAGATGATCGACTACAGAGCTTAACTGAAACTATAATCAAGCATTTGTAGATGTTAATATCTCATTTTATTCTCTTGGATCTAATCCAAATCATTGTAAGGTAGTGTGCCTCTCTATTTTGAGCAATGAGCTCTATGCAGTGTGCTTGAATGCAAGTGCATTCCCATTTTGTAATCTTTCTTTTGGGTATACTCAGATTATATTGTGGATTGGCCATCCACCGTGGTTTTTTCCCTTACATGGTTTTCACTTAAAAATATTGGTGTTATGGTGTTGTGGTTGTTTGCTTTCTGTTCTTGCATCTTTCTTTTGTTGAATGCTTAAACAAGTTAAAGATCAGAATAATAAATTTATTTTTTGCACAACACTAATTCACCCCCCCTCTCAATGTTGCTTGTTTCCAACACACACATCACCCAATTTAGAGTGATCATATTCTTCCAACTTTACACATGTACATATATCCTTATATATTATGTGTGAAGCACACCATATGGAATGTGCAAAAATGCACCATCTAGATCATCCACCGGGGATTTATCAGGATGCCATTTGAATTTAGGATGGGGATGATCCACTACATCAACTACTTGTGGTGTATACATTATTTTTGAACACTTCAAAATACTTTTGAAAAATAAAGTAACAATAGAAGTATGTAAATACCTTTTCATGTCCTTCTAGGTAGGGTTTTGTGCATAAGGATTTATGGAATTCTTTCACTTCACTCTTCACTACTCTTCTCTCTTTGAATACTTGTTTGTAAATAGCTTATATTGAATATGAAATTACTTATAAACCTTTTTGAATTGACCTAATTCAAATTGATTGCACATTTTGAAAAGCTAGTAAAAACCCTAACTATGTGCCCAATCAACTTCAAATGCTCCACAAACTTCAACAATTCACTATTTTCCACTATTTATTTCAACATTAGGTTAACCATGCCAAACTACACCTTATTCCTATGTACTGAAGCATTAGCACCATTTCTCTAGCATGGCATAAATGATCTTCTATTAATGACCCCCCTTAGCCAAATCTCTCAACATAGTTTTTGGAGGAAACATCTACAGCAAATGCTAGTACAACCTTAACCTTTGTATCTTCCTTCTTTTTCTAGATCTTATTCATCTCTTTCTTTTTTTATATCAAATAATTTTTTTGCATTAGATTATTCTTGTTTTCCAGATTATCCTTCTTCACATTCTTGCTTCTTCAAAACTTAGAAATATGTTCTAGTCTATTGCAATTGTAACATATGACACCCTTTTGAAAAATATTACTTCCATTCATCTTGGATATATATTGATTAGCTTTATTCCTAAATCCATTGTATTTATGATAGTAGCAATTAAAGGATTGAAACACCATACCATTGTTATAGCCATTCATCATTTGATTTCTACATTGACTAGCTCTATGACTAAATCTTTTGCATCTAAAATATTGACTAAGAAAATATGGAACATTCTGATTCATTCCGCTTCTAATTCTATAGCCTTAAGTCCAAATCTATTCCAAGAATATCATAAACCATTAAAATATGGGTACCTTTTTGCATTTTTTTGTCTAATAAGTGGTATTTTGATTTCATTCTTCTAGTTTTAGATGTGTTTTCCATTGCTCTTTTTGTCTTCAATCTTCTTTTGTTCATTGTTCTTCTTTTCATTATTTGATGTTTGCTCTTATTTTTATCTTTCTCCTTTTTCAAAACTTAATCTACCTTTGTCCTTAGATCCTTTATGATTTAAAATCATTTCATCAAGCATGATAGAGCTCTTCCTGAATTTATCTTAGCATTTTGATTTTTCCAGATTTGATCTCAGATTCACAACTTCTTGTACAAGTTTTGAGTATTCTTTAGATTTGATTTTCACCTTAGAACTTAGGAATTATTTAACACTTTTCCCTTCTTCAACTTGCACTTTTAGACTACCGATTAATTTTTTTTCTTACATTAGTTGTTCATTAACCTCCTTATGTATTTCTCTAAAAAAATTTATTTTCTCTATCAACATTCTAATGCATTCATATGCTTCTTTGACATTTTCCTTCAGATCTTTGTTTTCACTTTTATTCCTTTCCAAATCCTCAAGGGCTATTCTAAGTTCTCTATTCATATCAGCCATACAATCTTCTATAGCGAATCCAACTATTGGAATATCTTCAAGCGGAGTAGGATATCTTCTTACAGTCATGTGTTCAACCTCCAAGATCTTCGTCAAGCAGTTAAGCTTCTTCTAAGGAACCAAGTTGTGGTACCATCTATTGAACACCCAAAATACTAAGAGGCAAGGGTGAATCGATATTCTCTAAAACCACTTAAACATTTAAACATTCATTCCACATAGCATATTCAATTTTGTAACAAGACGGAAATCATGCAACCATCAACACATATAACACATGAACACCAAATTTTTATGTGGAAACCCCAGAAAGGAAGGAACCACATTGAGGATTATTTCATAATACATTATAACCAATTAGAACATATTATGCAATTCCTCAGTATAGGTGGACTCATTTTCCTAGTGGACTCACTACCCATAGAATGAAGAAAAGATAGAAGAGAGGGGTGGCACACTGCTGAGATTTTAACTTTTACATTTGCATCTACAATATGAATGAATTATATTTTCACTGAATCTCAATATGCAAAGTTAACACACTTCATACCGCTCTACTCTAACACTTTGATATGCTATAAATTTGTATCACATTTGCATAATTCATGTCAACCACATTTACATACTTGGTTCATCTCCTCCAATACCAAAATTACCTTATACTTATACATATTGCATCTACAAACCCTTGCAACATCAATTAGGTTAGCCTAAATAGATGTATCATGTAAATTATAACTTGTTGGCCCAAAAAATACTACGCACCACAATCAAAACTTGCAAACAACCTAAATAGGTCAACATCGACCTATAATATCACCCACATTACTCATCAGCATTTATCCAAGCTCTGCATAACCTTAAACATAAAGGGTTGGAACTACTTCAATGACCTAGCATCAAAATTCATCAATTTATCATCCTCAAACCAATAGGCAGGTCTCCAAACTTCATGCCACCTGGAGAATAGGTGCACTTGACACCTATAAACACCTCCACAAATATGCAAGACCAAATATTATGTTGTGGTGAAGTGGGGACCTATGAAAACATACATTTTTCTCTAACAAACACTATCAGTGGTAGACCCGATATTTTGTTACTCATATCTTTTGCACTAGATGACCAAAATACATGGAAATCGGGATTCAAACCCCTCTAACATCCAAAAAAAAATTCTTAGAACCACATAACAATATTCTTCAAGGTGGACCAACACAAAGCAAAAATTGAATGCCCTATACACTAAAATTATATATTATGATACTTAGCCAAATCTTCAACTTACTATCCACACTAGATCAAACCTTCTTACAAATATGCATTGGATTATCATTTTAATGCATGCTCATGCTTCACCAATCAATCTACACATTGACCTCCACACCAAACCACAATTTTGACATCAATAACAACAATACATATTATATAACTCATGCTCATACTCATGTTTCCAGTAGACATATCAATGACAAACTCCACAAACTTCCAACATCATGTCCATCCTTTCATCCACAAATTCTTCACCTCTATTACATGGTATCTAGGAGAGATGCTTAATAGGGTATGGGAAAAGGTATGGTTAAAAAAAATCACCCAACCCATAGGCACTATGCCTAGGGCCTTAAAAATACACTAAATTTCCAATTTATGACCCTTTTGACCCTTAAAAAATCATATCCAAACTTGCATTTGAAAATTATCATTTTACACAAAATTTGTGACTTAGTTGACATGAATCTATAAATCATTTAGCACAAACAAAATTGGCACATAAATCCTCATTACACATTAACCATAGACCTTAGCTCTCAAAATATTTCCTATATTATAAGGTCCTATTTTAGAGATTCAAAAGAACAAAGCCACCACCACAATACTCACTTGACCCTTAATGCTAACCCCACATCAACTCACTTTTCATTACACATGATCACATTCAAGAACTTCAACCCAATGATGTATTGAAAAGGGTTTGAATTGGTTCTCACTTTTGCTTATTGGCATTCAACTAGATTATACATTTTTCATAATGCATGGTCTAGAATTCCTGAAAGTTACCTACTCCTATTTTCAATAAGATTCAATATGATAGGTTACTGAATAGAAATATATCCATATGCATACTCTTAATCTTCTTCGATGTAGGATAATATTTTGAATAATCATTAACAATAATGAAATTCTAACCTTAATTATTCTACCACACTTTTTATTGGGTCCTTGAATAATCATTTATTATCAAATGTCATTATGGAACGAAATAAAAAATTCACATAGCTTACCTTTTTAGCTTACCTCAAGTACACTCATTGTTGGTAGAGTGGTCTTAGTTTATCATCGATGATGTTAGTAATTTATCCCTTTTGAATTCCTTCATGATCCACAAGGATCCTATTTCATTCCCAAGTATTACCTTTTTCTATAAAACATAAAACACATTAGTGAATCAATTGTATTAAAATACACTTCATTAATTTTATCATGCCAATTTATACTTCCTCATATCCTAATACTTGTTAGAAATCTAAATTTCATATAATGCTCATACTTTCCTAATGAGTTACTAAATCACATTTAGTAAGACACATTTACTACAATCACCCCTTAACTACGTCATGAAAAAAATAGAACGTTAAGCATATAATCAAGTGCAATTATTAATGTTCTTTTATACCTTCCAAGCCTAAATATATAACTTTCTCATTTACACACACACTCACTCCATTGTAATACTCTAATATAATGAAAATTAGAGATTTTAAAATTATTTTCTCTATCAACATTTCCAATGTTATGTTATATTTAAACATTATTGATCAAAATATCAAATAATTCATTAATCTAACATAATTGGATTTATAAAAAGTAACAATAGTGATAGATAGGGTTGGGCCTCACATTAGTATAGCTAATGTTTTAGGTTCTATGTTGTAAAATTTCATATTGATCAAATCAACCCTTTTCCAAGTTGAACTCATAGTACTACATGAATGACTTGATGGAGATAACCATTCTATTAACCTAGATAGGATCACCCTAGCGTAATCTATACTTATATTTCTTTAATTTTTGAAATCTAAAAATGTGTAAGGGTCATGGAATTTTAAAATACCTTAGAGAAAACTAGTTAATTTTCATGGTCAAGTTCTCCTTAGTCAACCATCTAGTCAAATCAAGCTTTGTGTAAGTATTTCAAGAGAAAATTATCAATAATTCAAGTTCTTGTGTGTGTGTGTGTGTGTGTATTAACGTGATGGATTCTTTTTAGTGGCACATGATAAGAGTGCCACTATTGAGTACTACCACCATTTCATACAAATGGGAGCACCCAAGTCTAGTGTTTGTGTCCTTGTCTAAGTTATTTGATATGTGTTGAGAGTTATATGATTCAATATGTTTAATTTCTTAAAATAATTTTTTTAGGACCTTTGTAAAATTACTACTTCACTTAGTAGAATTTTTTTGGAGAAGTATACTAGATGTATGTTTAGATGTTGATCTAACACTCCATCAAAGTAATTATTTTATGCATAGTTTTATAGTGTTAAATATGTATGCATGAAAGTGTCCTTTTGGGGGATGATACATCTTCATACTACACACTATGCCTAAGTTTTGAGAATAGAGGAGATGGTGTTCCCTAAGATATATTTGTAGTGATAGAATAGTCTTCTCATTATATACACACCATGTCTAGGAGTAGAGGATAATAATGCATTTATTTCATCCATCTATAACTTTGTGCTAGGAGATTATCCATTTGAAGGCTCATGGCCTTACTGTAGTAATGTATTCCAATATATCTATGAGGTAGAATGTTTTATATGTGATAACTAGTTTGTTACATTTCTTTCTCACAAGAGTGTCATTGATAACTTAATGATGAATGTGTACTAATGTTGCTTGAGATGTATTTATGGTTCTTGTGATGTTTATATTAGTCATGTCATGTTTGGATATATTTTACGTGCTTGAGTATATATTTTTGTGTGTGTTAATGCATGTTATAAAGTCATATGAGTTGGTTTGTGATGCATTATAACGTATAATAATGTATTGTTATATGACCATTACAAATGTTTGATATATTAAAAAGCACTATCATGATTATCAATAGAATGTAAATAACTAATAATTATTAAATGTATAATAACGATTATTTGAAAAATTATCAATTACCAAAATGATGGTTGGAAAAGAAAATTAAAAATTAAAAAATGTGTAAGTTCGTTATACCTTCCATATACACAACTAGTATAAGATGCTTGAATACTTACCATATGGGCTAATAGGAAGCATTTTGCCAAACTGAATAATAGATAACTAAACAACAGGCTTAATATGCATTTAAAATAAAGCAGGTTAGATTTTGAAGGCAGTGCACCAAAAATAAAATATATCTTATCTTAACTTGCTAATTCAACCAATCACGTCAAGATACACAATTCTTTTAATTTGTAAATCTGAATTCTCCACAAAACTTCCATTGTATAAATTAACCAAATGTGCAAAAGTGCAACAGAAAATATACACGTCCAAGATTATGTCAACTGCAGCCACTATAATTCAAGTAACTTTTAATGAAATTGCAAGTTAAAACTTCAATTTAGCTCTCTCCCTTTTATTCTACTCTGTAAACCAAATAGAAACTGATGATCTACAGACATTGATAGAGAAGAAATACATATTTTCAAGTACGCTCAACAATTTCTTCCGGAACACGGGAAGTTCGGGCAGGATGAAAGCTTCGACTGCGAGGGTAACGAAGAACTGGTTGGGCAGCGTTCTTTCTGAATGACCCAGGAAAATAGCAGGGACTGTCCTCGTCGATCCTTCCCACAGAAGGCACCGTATTATTGCTGAAGCTTCTCGGAACTGCCATCTGTTGTGGTCCAGGAGATGAATAGCTCCTGTGCGAAGCGGCCTTAACAAGCTCAGCAAATTCATCATCATTTCTAATGGAGAAGTTGCTGAAGCTCTTTGGCAGGCCATAGAAACACCGATACCCCCTGAAGCTAGGCCATTGTAATTGGTCCTTCTGGCGCACTCAGACACACTTCTTATATAAAAGTTTCTGGCTTTGATAAGGTATGGAATTGGGGAGAAAGCTTTTATTAACCTGTACAATGATCCAGCTCGGGACCTTTTCGAAACAACGCTAGTGGTGGCTTTGGCATTGTTGCGGCTTTCCATGAAGAATTATAAGCGCAGTAGTTTGATTTCTGCCCTGCGACTGTTTTAAATGGGTGTAGAACGATGAAGTGATGAGCGTGATTTAAACTAAGCGCTCTCACATGAAGTTGTTGGAAATTGGAAGAATAGGTCAGTAGAGGAACGAAACAATGACGAGAATATGACGATTGGAAAATTCTTTATTGTTTGTTTTGAAATAAAACTAGGTCAATAGAGGAACGAAACAATGACGAAAATATGACGATTGGAAAATTATTCATGGTTTGTTTTAAAATAAAACTAGTTACAATGGAGATGAGCCTAGGGAAGATGCAGATGCACTAGGTAGTATTTCCTTATGACATAATTATACGTAATGACTTGGGTGTACATCAAGTCGAAATTATTATTATTATAAAATGTTAAGAACCCTGTTTAAAACATCAATAATGATGATTATGAATAATAAAATGTTTGATATTTCATATCGGTTGTGAGGCTTAGTCCAAGTGTTTTATTTTTATATGAATTTAGGTTTACATAATACTAATCTTTTGAAGTGAGCCTAGCAACTTCATGATGTCGACCACAGATGTATTCATTTAAGATTTTGATAAAGAAACTAGTTCAAACAAAAGTTCTACTTTTTTATTTATATAACATGATTGTTATGTTGATCTATTGAGATTTCATTACAAAATTAGCATCTATTGTTTGCATTTCCATTAGAAACCCTTACTGATCAAAGCACATGAACTATTTGATGGAACATCTAAAAAGATACCGTCTCATGAAACCCATGGTTGTAGAGCATGAATAAAATGTATTTGTTGAATAGGTTTAGAATTTTTTAAACAAATTCATCATGCTGAAATTCCACAACCTTCACCCACATCCATCCTGCCTGCATTTTAGTATAATTTAAAAACATTTACTTTTATTTCTACTAATAATGTTCTTAGATAGATTTAAGTTTTTTTCTTGGGCATTGACTTCAAGTTTGGAATCAATGGAAGAGCTAATAGGTTGATCGGTTGATTGATAATGGTAGACAAATAGTATTATACAATATTATCCTTATGTTCAAGTATTTTGAACATTCTAGTTAGGGGAATTTGGATTTTAATTTGATTTGGAGCTAATTTATGTCAATAAGAGTGTCATTAGGAAAAGGTGTGGATTGGGGCATTGTGATGGAAAGAACATCAAGGATTAGTTGCACTCTTTACCACCTACCTAGAAACATTTTTTAATTGCATTAGCATAGCTACAATTGATAGCTTCTTTTCCTTGGCAAGATGTCTCCTTTGCTCCGCATGATTTTGGGCTCACTTTCTTTTCTTTGGGACATCATTACACTTGTAGGTATTTTAGTTTTCTTGGTTCTTAGAACAATAATCTTTTCTACTATAGGATTTTACATGGGTCATCTTTTCCTAGCCATCCTTTGTAATATAATAATCTTTGATCTCAATCTTTATCCTATGTTTTCCTTTATCTACATTAGGAACAACAATATTAGGCATAATTATATAATTAGTAACATTCTTAATGCCAACTTTCC